>JARBWK010000010.1:21960242-22212347 GCA_030556195.1 Anolis apletophallus | reverse complement strand
AAAAAATTCCCTTTTCATGAACGTTTATATTTGGCTTCATTTATCTTGTCAGGTAAAATAATTCACTGAGCACTAATCCCCTGTGGTTGTTTGCACACAGCTGTTTTCCAGTGTGATGCAAAACCACACTGAGGTTTATAGGTGCCACAGGAAGCAATCAATAACAAGGCCTCATGAAGTTCTTACCAATAAGACACTGAAAGCTTTTTCTTTGGGGAGTGGAATAAAAATGGTTGAAAATAAACACTCCTTTTGTCTGTGAAGGGAAACTCTTTTATCCTCATACAAACACCTCATTCTGCCTGGGAAACAGCAGGCAGAAGGTCTGTTCTTCCTTTCTTCCTTTTAACTCACAGTTACATTAAAGCTGAAAAGATTACTTTTCCATCTCCTTTCACAAAATTGGTTTCTCTGTCTGTCTCTGTTTCTATCATTTTGTCTCTCTTTTCATGAACATTTATAGACCATCGTTCATGAACATTGATCTCCAGGCAGTTTGTAGACTAATTCTCTCCAACATTGTACAAAAATGAAAGCTAGTATGTGAGTGACCAAGCAACTTCAGACTGTGGCCAAGATGGGGAAAGTTACTAATGAAGAACACACATACTAAAGGAGGCTGCAGCATTTTGCTTCTGCCTGAGACTTTTAGAAATGGCAAAATTATGGACTGTTCTGTCCTTTTGCACCTTGGATTTTGTTTTCAGAAATGAAAGTAAGCAAAGGAGAAAGGGGAAAAGTGGGAAAGAAAGAAACTGAGACATTTTAATGGCAGCTGGAAAAAACTGGAATGACAGAGAAATAATCAGGACTAACCCTGCTAAACTGAGGTTATAAAACTGGCACAGAAAACATCCAGTAGTGTACAATTAAAGTGAAATCAACACACCACATTCAAGGTTGAAACATTTTAAGCTTAATGTTTAAAACACAACTTTTTTTAATGAATCAGACAGGCTTGGAGAAACAATAAAGACTACAGTTCCCAACAAGTATGTTTAGAGATCCAAAGGACACTGAGGGAATTTGAACATTAGGAAAACTTCCTGACTGTGAGATCTGTTCAGCAGTGGAACTCTCTGCCCCATAATGTGGTGGAGGCCCTTCTTTGAGCCTTTTAAACAGAGGCTGGATGGCCATCTGTCGGGGGTGCTTTGTTTCTTGGCAGGGGTTGGACTGGATGGACCACGAGGTCTCTTCCAACTCTATGATTCTATGAAATGAGTGCAGTATCTGAACCACTCTGTCTTCAAACAATTATTTTAATTTTATAGAAATAGTGATCAAAATATCTATGCTACCTGACAACGTGATGGTTGGTGTGGCATTTTTGGATATGTTTCTGTGCTTAAAAAACAGGCATTGATTGTATTGTTGGATTGTATTTTAGTTGTAATTAATTGACATATAGGTTTAAGGCTGTAGATAAAGATACAGAGTGATGATATTAATAGTAGCCTATGATAATAGTGGGTAGGGGGGGGGGACACATAAGCACTCCTAATTTAGCCAGTAGGAAGAGCCCCTTTTTTTCTCTAAAAATGTAGGCTTCTTGAAGCCAGAATATCAACACTTGGCTGACATTTTGCCATGTAGTGATCCATCCATAACTGCAACTCAAGTGTAGCCTCTGAATGCAACTTTTCATTGATACAGCAATTCAACATGGCAACATCTATGTCATTAAACAATGGGAAAATGAGTTCCATATCTTGCTGCTATGTCTTATCACAACTGCATCATCTCTCAAGCCTCACTTTCCTGTTTGTGTATCCTTTTGTTTGTTTCACTGGTTGCTCTTCCTTTATTTCACGACCCTCTTTGTCTGCACTTTCAGACAAATTTAAAACAGTTTTTAAAAACCCGTTTTAGTGTGGGTTTAAATCCATATGACCTCCCCCTTCCAAAACTGGACTTTTCCCATGGTTTGTTTAGATGCAAACACTGAGATGGTATCCATCCACCTCCCAAAAAAGCCTCCAAAAAGCCCTTTAAAGAAAAATAACTGACCCGGCTGCCATTAAGATACTCCTGGAACCCTTCCAGACATGTACAAATGACATGCCAGGATGTGGGAGAGGGGTGAGGAGGAAAATCGATCCTCAGCCTCCCCAACCTCCTGACACCTCAGGTAAAAGCCAGACAGGCACTGCATTTGGGGCCTGTTGGAAGGGCCCCTCAAGCTCCCAAATAATAATGACTGCTGATTCTCTCTTATTCCGCTACTTGCTGTCTGACACTGTCATCTCCTGCTGGTTTCCACAGTGTGGTGACAGCAATTACTCAGTAGCAGGCCTGCTGCCTCTGCATTACCTGTTTATTTGTTCAGAATGGACACCTCCTCCTCTACCTTTTTGATGTTCTGGTTAGCTGATACTCCCACAACCCCCCATCAGCCTGTTTGTGTGGTAGCAGACATTGTCCCCCTTGCATATATAGGCTTATTTGTAAGACATCTAAGAGAATTTATCCCACTGTGATCCACAAATGCTTCTTAGGATAAATCAAGTGATGTTGTTATTGTTGTTGTCACCGTCCTCCTCCTCCTTTTTATAATAAATTAACATGGCTATTTCTCCACAAAATTTTGAAAAGTGTTCCTCTGTGTAAGCAAAGAATAACTCTTTGAAAAGCAAATATCAGTCAATGCAGCAGATTTGTGTTTTTTCTATTTAGTTTCAACCTCCTATATCATTCCTTTCACTTGTTTTTCTATAAATCCTTCCTGAATTACCTACTCTTCACTGCTGTTTTATCTCCTTATTATGGGTTACATTTCAGTATGAAATGGAGCAGATTCCAAATAAATACAATGTATTGCGTACAAATTAGGTAACCATGACACGCAACATGTACTTAAAATAAATACATGTGTAGATTTAGTCCTTCCAAAAGTTTTTAATCACATCTTCAATATTTGAAATTACTTTCAAGGAGACAGAAAATCACATGGAGCTGCTGTAGAATCTCCACATATACCTTTCCTTCTAATAGCATCCACTTCATCTCCTCCCTGAAGCCTGTGAAATAAAACACAGACTTTGCTTTGTGTGTCTGTTGAGAACACAGTAAGAAACAAATAATATTGTCATGAATATTTCCAGTAAAGATGAATAATATTTTTAGAAACAACAAAGTGACACCTTTATTGATTGCAATTTACTTATTTTATTAAAATATTTATGTTCCATTTGCTATATCAAAAGATCTCATGGCAGAGTACAAGCCAAATTGATGATGATATCTATTTGTATTCCACTGCCAAAAAATTTGGCAAAAATAGAATTCAAAGTAGCTCACAATTTAAAAGAAAATATATAGTCAAAAACATATAAAAACGAACATTAAAAGAGTCAAACTATTTAAAATATTAAAACAAATGATAGCTATGTTAAAATAATTTATTTTAAAAGAATACAGAACCACCTAGTTTGTTGTAAACCTCACGCTTTAAAAACCTGTTTGGACAAAAGATTATAACTTGCCGCCTGAAGGACAAGAGGTGGTCATGCTACCATAGCATGCAACTGTATTATATGGTCAGTGTAGACTCATATAATGCCGTCCAATGAAGTTAATGTGCATCATATGAGTCTACACTGACCATATAATGCAGTTTTAAAACTGCATTATATGGTCAGTGAAAATGGATTCTCTGTGGAGGGAGTTTCAGAGAGAGAGCGCACTCTCTCTCTCATATCTCCCCAACTAGGTAGGTATAAGTAAGTAAGTCAATAAATAAATAAATCTCATTCAAATCTTCTGTTCCTAGAAGTTCATCATTGTTTCCTTGTTTGTGTAACTATTCAAACTTCAAAATATATGAAATAGGTAAGGCACAGAAGAGAAAGGGAGAAAATCAACTGGCTTGTTTGGTCATCTGGGGAGCTATGGGCACAAGCCTTAGCTAACATAATTATGGCTGAATATCTCTCTCTCTCTCTCTCTCTCTCTCTCTCTCTCTCTCTCTCTCTCTCTCTTTCTCCTTCTCTTTCTCTTTCTCTTCTCTTTGTGTTTATCTTTCTCTCCACCCCACCCCACCCCATGAAACACCATCTCCAGTTTTCTAGTTATGTTTATCAAACAAGTTGTATAACTTGGATTGACTTTATTATCTCATTTATTCAACTTTTAAAATTCTTATGGGAAGGTGAAGATGCCTATTACGATGCAGGAGTATTTGTAATAAAAAAGTAAAATTAATGGTCAAAATAAATGTACATTATTGCTACAATTGGGGTCTAATCCAAGCATGGGCAAATATTGGCCCTCCCAGTTTTTAGGACATCAACTCCCACAATTCCTAACAGTTGGTAAACTGACTGGGATTTCTGGAAGTTGAAATCCATAACACCTGGAGGACTGAAGTTTGCCCATGCCTGGCTCTAATCCCAAGTATTAAAGTGAATGAGAGAGTCAAAATTCTTCAGATAGTACAGATTCAAGGAGACTTTTGGGGATGTCAGTTAATATTTGCTCACTGGATAGTTCAGCATGAGGCTCCAATTATCGGAGACTCGATCGCTGTGCATAATCATAATTTGTTCACCAAACTACGCAGGCCTGTCAGAGCAGTGCCCGAAATTAAGCTTCTTCTGCATGCATACAGCTTATGAAAAATTGAATGGCAGGCCATTTTCACCAAACATGACAAACACAAAAGAAATTACGAATTAATTTTCAACCCTTCTAGCAGAGCCTTATCAAACTGAGGGGAGTCTTTGTCTTATTGAAGACTGGCTTCCTGGCTGATATGCTTAATTAGTATCAAGTACCTCTAAATAGCTGTTGACTGACAGTTGAAAACAGTCTGTGCCCTCTCTTCCTAACCTGCTCCAAGTTGGAGTTTAAGAATAGAACAATTGGCTTTCAGGGGGAGATAAAAAAAGGTTCCACCCATGGGGCTGATGAATTAAATGGATTTCAATTGATGTCTGCCATGAATTGTCACTATTCACAGAGCAATTAAATAATGCATAATTTAAGTGATGGTCTAAAATGGACTGCTGACAGTAGATGTAGACTGCTGATAATGGTAATGTGAATCATTGAATCATAGTTGGAAGAAACTACAAGAGCTATGTGGGAATGCACAAGCAAATCATTCCTGACAGAACAATTCAACATCTATTTAAAAACAACCCAAAAAGGAGACTTCACCAAACCCTTAGGCAAAATATCCCACTGTCAAACAGATCTTATTGTCAGGAAGTAGATGTACATCATGGGATGGAAGCCAGTGGGCTCCATCATAAAACTGAAGAGGAACTGGCTTATGAAGATTTTCACCTCTGATGATGTTATAAGTGTAGTGTCTTCCCCTGTTCAAATTCATTTTGTTAGTTTTGACCAAGCTCTATAATCTGTCATTTTGAATTCTGATCATGTTCTCTGGGGCATTAGCTATCTCTCCCATATTTGATAAACAAGTCCTCTGCAAGTGTGATAAGCAATTTGATAAGCATTCCTTCTCTCTATTTATTAAAATAAATAATCCAATCATCCAAGTCATTAATAAAGATGTTGAATAACACTAGGCCCAAGACAGAATCCTGTGGCACCCTACAAGTCACATCTCTCCAGAATGAAAAGAAGCTACTGGTGAACACTGTTTGGGTTCAGTTGGACAACAATTACAAATTCACCAAACTGTAGCATTGTCATGTCTAGCCCATGTTTTATTAGCTTATTTGCAAGAATATATGGTAGTTGGCTTAGCTTTAAAAAGAGGTCAGGCAAAATCAATGGGGACATGTCAAACAACATTATGAATGTGATCGACTTTTCATTCTGATGATGTTACCCTATTCTATCTGTTTTGTCACTTCCAGAAGCGACTTGCAGTTTCTCCTGACACACACAAATAAACATTCCATTTGTAGGATAACATGACCATGTTATGCTGAATAAAAACTGTCAACAGTTCATTTTATGTTAATTTAAACGTTACAGGTTATTTGACCATTTCTTCCCATTCCTGCTGTATCTTTTCTTCTTCACTTGCTCAGGCCAATAAACTATATTTGAATGACCAGATCAAGCATGATATGTGGTTACACACATTCTGTTTCTCTCTGAGTCACACAAAGAGAAATTCAAAAGAAAAGTCGAAAACAAAATTACCTCTGTAGTCTTTAAAAGTGCATACAATAGAATTAGTGTAGGCAGCACCATTAATAATCTGTTATATTGCTCCATCAATTACTTGGCTCAGCGTGCCATTTATGAAAGGACTCTAATAAATTCTGTTTCCAGCTGTTGAGAGATGTTACCCATCCATTTGCAGAGAGGTTTTAATTTACAAGGATGTGAAATGATATTTGACAAAAGAGTTATTAAACAGGAAACAATGGAAGGTTACAAATAGCTTCCACATTTTGTTTAGTAACAGAAAAAAGTACTAAAAAGCAACTTTACCTAAAGTATATTCTAGCTTTTACAGACTTTAATTAGAATCAGAGATAGTCATTATAACACATGAGCGCCCACACTTCTTCTTCTCAATTCCTTTTCAAGCTGTAACATGTACAGAGCGTGTATGTTCACTTTTAAAGCATTAACATATAGCAATATTCTGTACATTTTCCCTCCTTCAGAAAACTTGAAAATGAAATATTTTAAAATGTCACACTGTCTAGTTAGGAATAAGATTTTATTTTAAAAGTTTTAAGCATTTCCCGTGCTGAAAAGATGAATATTCTCAAGTGATTTTGAGCTTCACTGCATGAGTAGAGATTCTACCTATAGTACAGTAGCCATCATTGATTTTAGTCTCTATGAAAGGAACAAGTAAAATTTGTAATTTATTTCCCACTGTAGGCAAGATTTGGAAAATATGCAGTTTTCAAAGCTTATTCGCAATACTGACCTTATCGTCTGCAAAAAATTGTACATCATTCAGCTTACCTGTTTGAACGTATCTCCTTCTATGTCCCAGCTCAGAATTTAAGATTGTCTAGGGAGGCCCTGCTTTTGGTCCCGCCTTCTTCGTAAGTGCGTTTCGTGGGGACAAGGGACAAAGCCTTCTTGGTGATGGCCTCCCGCCTGTGGAATGCTTCCCTAGTGAGATTAGGTCAGCTCCATCCCACCTCTCTTTTAGAAAGAAGCTCAAAACATTGTTTTGGGACCAGGCCTTTGGACAGTATGTTTGGCAGTAATCATAATGTTGGAATTTTGACTATGACAGGCTTTGGACTGGGCCGTTTATTGCTAAATCAGACTTTGATTCAGCTACATGATAATATAATGTTTTAAATGTATTTTAATCTAATGTTCCATCTTTTTAATAATATTGTGTGTAATGTGTTGTATGTTGTTGGCATCAAATTGCTACCATTGTAAAGATGGGGTAGAAATGTTGGAAATAAATAAAGAATGGTTGAAAATAGCATTTCACACAGACTTTCAAAAAATAAATAATCTGTTTTCTGTGCAAAACAACTACATGAACATTTTTCATACAGTAGGCATTTGTATCTCTACTTGCATTGGGTCTTTTGTAAAGCGGATGTACTTTGACTCTCAAGACAAAGCCACAGAAAAATTTCTTTTGATTATAACAGGTATAACTCACAGTGATGAGATTGCTAGGAAAATCAACTTCCTCTCCATTTTCTGTGAACTCAGACAAAACAAAGGAGCCCGTTTGGGGAATTCAGATAATGCCATCGTTCCTGTTCACCAAAAAGTATGGAAATTTGACTCTCAGCCCTGACTCCACTTATCCACTGTCCTTGGAGTGTAGTGGTTTGAGAACAACAGCAGAAACAGCGGCTGGAGGGCGTGGAAGTTGAAGGTTCTTAAACAAATCTTCTTTGCTGTGGATTCTTTAAAAATTGATCACAATTCATTTTGTGCCTATCCTTTACTCCATAAGAAAGAAAATCCAATATTTCTTAGAGAATACCATGAGAAGAGCCACTTGCTTCGAGAAAGCAAATAGATAGGCAGCACTTACACAAAAGTTAGAAGTCTGTGTTAGTAAAGTATATTTAACTAGGTAAATTCTTTGTCTCACTGTCTGAAACTTGATGGAAGCATCCTTCTAATGTGCTGTATTTGATAAAATAATGGGCTTCCATTTATCTATGTAGGTGATGCCCTTTGAATTCTACTGACACTCCCTAAAGTGCCAATCCCTTGATTTATATGAGGGAACCATGGCAGTTAATGTGAAATAATAGCTCTATAATTGTACAGTCTGAATGGGTGCTTGAAAATCTAGGTTCAGAACTAAATCCAGGTCCAGATTACTTGTCCGAATGTGTCTCCCTCTATGATCCACCTTGGAGCTTAAGATTGTTGGAGGAGGCCGTTCTCTATCCTGCCACCTTTGCAAGCACGATTGGCAGGGATGAGAGACAGGGCCTTCTCAGTGGTGGCCCCCTCATCTGTGGACCACACTTCCCCAGGATATCAGATTGGCCTCATCTCTCCACTCCTTCAGAAAAAATCTCAAATCATTGCTATGGGACCAGGGTATCAAGCTCAGCAGTAATAATCACAATGCCTCATGAGAACTGACATTAGGCAAGCCTTGGACTGGGACTCTGGATGCTGAATTGGATTTAGACGTGGTTGTATTGTTATTATTGTTATTAATAATGTTTAAATTGATGTTTTATAATTTAATGTTTTAACTAATGTTAAACCCGTGTGTATATTACTATTGTTATTTTCTTTGGGGGGGGGGGGGTTGGTGTTGGCATTTAATGGCTGTCTGTTGTAAGCTGCTCTGAGTCTGTCCCACCCCCACCCCCAATGCATGTGGAAATCTAGACATTCAATCTAGAAACAACTTTATCAGTTTATTCTTCAGAATGAATAAATGAAATTTTAGGCCCAATCTAGTTAATTTGATTGAGGTTTTTAAAAAGGTGAGCCTTCTGATGTGAAGGATGCTATTTTTAATTTTAGATAGGGAGCCGTAGTGGCGCAGTGAGTTAAACATTTGTGCTGGCTGAACTGCTGACCTGAAGGTCAGTGGTTCAAAACCATGCGACTGGGTGAGCTCCCATCTGTCAGCTCCAGCTTCCCATGCAGGAACATCAGAGATATCTTCCACAGGCATCCCCTGGGCAACATCTCCACGGATAGCCAAGTCTCTTACACTAGAAGCGACTTGCAGTTTCTCAAGTCACTTCTGACAAAATTTTAAAAACCTACTTTAGATTGGATTATATATATATATATATATATATATATATATATATATATACTTCACCATAATCTAGATGTAACAAACTAAGGCAGAATAAATAGCTGAGTTAGGGGTTCTCACTTTAATATTGGGGTAGGGGTGTTTTGGTTGTTCTTCTTTCAAAATAGCCTTCCCTTTTATCCTCTACAATGGTACAATCCACCCGAATTCTCCTATTGGATTTTGTTTCATATTGTCTTAAGGAGTAGCTGTTACTTTGGTCTTTTTAGTGCAAAAAACACAGAGGATGCAAACCTGTATATGTGATGGTAAACATTTCCAGTGCTTCTCTTGACAAATCTAAAGCATAACTGCTGTTGTATATAAATAGAAGCAATCATAATAACCCTTTTTATGCCCTCTATAGAAATCAGTAGTATAAAAGAGGGATAGATGCTAATGCAAAACTATAAATAACTGCTATAAAGATGTTTATTCTTTCAAAAATCCGTAAGCCTTTGCGGCCATTCAAAGTGTATTTTTCTGTTTTTAAATAATAACCAACAAGAGGCTGGGTTTCAGTATTATTTACTGTGCTGCAATTAAATTGTTGATCATATAAACTGGCTTGGCAGGAACAGTGCATTAATTTATCAAATGGCAGAAGAAAGAGCGAGAGCAGTCTTGGCAAATTTACGTCTAGTGGAACAGTAATGGCTATCACTGCAGAGAAAGGTTTCTTTTCTCCTCTTTTCTAGGAAAGAGAGATGTTTGCCCAATACATGTTGTTCTTGCAGGCACAAAGCATCCTACCTCAATTCATTCATTAACCTGATGAGAATTAGCTGTGTGGTGTACTCAGACACTCATCTGCCTTGTACACTGTGAAATAATACTTGTCCCTATCCATAATCAGACATGCATGGAGGCAGGATTATGATGTCAATTGCTCAAGGTTAACCATCTCTTTGTTTGCATGTTCGAAGGCCAAATAGTAGGCTTGTTTGATCAAGGAGAAAAATGGTTCAAAACTCGTTTTGGATATAGGGGGCGCTGGCAGTTCGAATCTTAAATGATTTCTGAAATTGTCCGAAAAAAACTTCCGAAATTCGGAATCCCTTCGTTAATGGCAAGCGTGATTGCGCAATATGTGGAAACCTGCAAACGGGACAGGCAAAACCTGGGGGGTTCCCTTTCACACAGTTTTAGACAGCTTCTGACAAAACATGCCACAGTGGTAGAAAAGATTCTCCCCTGACAGCATATTAACTTTCAACGTGTATAGAAGATCCTAGGGTTTTGACAATTTTAAAAGTAATTTCATTAATTTAATAAGGAATATTACAAGAAGAAATGTACTGTCTCCAGGATTCTCTTGGAAAATTTAAATCTATCTGTTTTGCATATTTGTCTAGAGTACACCCCTCTGAATATGAGAAAATGGAATTTATCTCATAACATTAAATTAATTTACTACATTTGCTTTTTTCCAAGATATGGCTACTGTTCAACATTGCCCCATCCTCCCACATCAGGAGGGAGGAATCTCCAGAGTACTAATTTCTTGATTGCCCTGTGGACGACAGTGTCCCATCCCGGCCCTCTAAATTGTGGCTGCCCACCGTTGGCCAGCGTTCCACCCCACCGCCCCAACTCTCAAAGAGCAGGAGGGACATGTGAGCCCAAGGAGAGGAAAGGGGCCTCCAAACTTTGTTTGTGTTGATTCCCAAGAAAAGGATTGGATTAGTTAATTCCTAGTTTCCCAAAGTACCACGTGTACACCCAAGGAGAGGAAAGGGACCTTCCACTGTTTTATTATGTTGATTCCCAAGAATAGGATTGGATTATTAGATTTCTATTTTCCTAAAGTACAACATGTAACCCCAAGGAGAGGAAAAGGGCCTCCAAACATTTTTGTGTTGTTCCCCAAGGAAAAAATTAGATTACTAGATTTCTGGTTTCCTAAAATACAACGTGTAACCTCAGGCAGACAAAGTTTTGAGACAAAGGGGTCTCAAAACTTTTGTGTGTTTTCCCTAGGAAACTATTAAATAAAATGCAGAAATAGCTACAGCAAAGGGGAATTCCGGATTTCCAAAACATAGGAGTCAAACCCCAGGAGAAAAAAAAACCCCTTAAAAGTTGTTTTCCCTGCCTCAGGAAGAGAAACATTACCAGCAAAGGGGAATTCTGGTTTTCCAAAGCACAGAAGTCAAACCCCAAGAGAAAAAAACCCCTAAAAGTTGTATTCCTTGCTTTAGAAAGGGAATTAACAGCAAAGGAGAAATTGTTCCCAACCCAGTCCTTCCCTTGCAAAGCGGTAGCATGGCACCTTTCCCACCCATGCAGCCTGCCCTAGTCCCTCTGCCTTCGCATCCCCGGCTTGCAATGAGCCCACGAGGCACACACAGCCCTTTTAAAAGGGAAATGGCTGCTGTGCCGAAACCCCTCGCCTCCCGAGCTGGTTTCCCCTCATTGGCTGGAGGCAAGCATCCCAGCATGCAACCAACTGCTTGCCTCCAAAGGCTGATTCCTTTCCGATTCACTTCCTGGATTGGAAAAAAGATGGGGGCAGTGGCTTCGAAAAGGCAAATTTACTTCCGGGTTCCCAAATCACTTCGAAATTGATTAAAAATGGATTAATTCCAATTTTAATCCGATTTACAAGGATTCCGATCGAACCTACCCATGCCTACTAAATAGGATATTGAAATCAGCAAAAAACAGTGAATGCGGTGCTTGGCTGAGCGCAAAAAGAGGAAGGACAAAAGGTGGTGGAAGTGGTTTTGATGCAGTTGCACAGGTTTTCAGGTGAGAGCTGGGCTTAGAGATGAAAGAGAATATCGTATTGCTCATATTGGGATAAGAACAAATGAAAAAAAATATGCACATCCTTCTAGGAGATGCGAAGGAGCTGAAAATGATAAAATCCAAATATGGGACAAAGTGAAACGTACTGATTTATTCTTTTTAACCAGTGATGCTCAACCTTCTTAATGCCTCAACTTCTTAATACAGTTCCTCATGTTGTGGTAACCATCCAACCATAAAATTATTTTCAGAGCTACTTCATAACTGTAATTTTGCTACTGCCATGAATCATAATGTAAATATCTGATATGTAGGATGTATTTTCATTCACTGGACCAAATTTGGCACAAATACCCAATATGCCCAAATTTGAATACTGGTGGGGTTGGGAGGGATTTATTTTTGTCATTTGGGAGTTGTAGTTTTTTTGGGATTTATAGTTCACCTACAATCAAAGAGCATTCGGAACTCCACCAATTGAATTAAACCAGACCTGGCACACAGAACTCCCATAACCAACAGAAAATACTGGAAGGGTTTGGTGGACATTGCTCTTGAGTTTGGAAGTTGTAGTACACCTACATCCAGGGAGCACTGCGGACTCAAACAATGATGGATCTGGACTAAACTTGACACGGATTCTCAGTATGGCCAAATGTGAACATTGGTGAAGTTTGGGGAAAATATACCTTGACATTTGAGAGTTGTGGTTGCTTGGATTTATAGTTCACCTACAATCAAAGAGCATTCTGAACCTCACCAACGATAGAATTGGGACAAACTTTCCACACAGAACCCCCATGACAAACAGACAATACTGTGTTTTCTGTTGGTCTTTGCCAACACCTCTAACACCCCTTTGTAATCCCCCCAAGGGTCCCAACTCCCAGGTTGAGAAACTCTGTTCTAATCAGAGAGCACTGAATGCCACTTAGCTCTGAAATCTGGGTTTGAATTCAGTGTTGGCAAATGGCTTCTATACCAGGGGTGCAAATCTATTCTGGGAATTAGTTTGAATTGGGAAGAAACTATCCAAAATGCTGAAGCCATTTGAAGAATAGTATCCATTAACACAATTTGTTATCATTATTGTTAACTATATTTAATTTCTGTGTTTCCCCCCACTATTGGGACTCAAGGTGGCTGAGAAAGTAAAATGATTGCAATCTTTGCCAGCCCTTTCATATTCATACTTTGTGTGGTTTCATGGTCTATTGAGGGAAGTAATGGTGCCTGCCTATCTGTTCTGCTTTGGTTATACCTCACTTAGGATACTGTGTTCAATTCTGGGCACCACACTTTAAGAGGGATAATATTGACAAGCTGGAATGTATGCAGAGGAGGGCAACTAAAAAAATCAAAGGTCTTGCAGCTATGAGGAGCTTAAAGAACTGGGAATGTGTAACCTGCAGAAGAAAAGACTGAGAGGAGACATGATAGCCAGCCATGTATAAATATTTGAAAAGCTGTCACAAGGAGGCTGTTTTCTGCTGTCCTGGAGGCTAGGACTCAGAGCAATGGGTTCAAATTACAGGAAAGGAGATTCCACCTGAAAATTGGGACATACTTTCTGACTGTTAGAGCTGTTCAACAGTGGAACTGTCTGTCTTAGAGTGCGGTAGAAGTGCCTTCCTTGGAGACTTTTAAACAGAGGCTGGATGACCATGTGCCAGGGGTACTTTGTGCTTTTTTGCATGGCAGGAGGCTGAACTAGATGGCCCATGTGGTGTCTTTTATTATTCTATGATTCTATGTTCAGGTTTTTCAAACCATTTGAATAAATTATTATATACAATATATCATTTAGCATTTTCAACTATTGTTATTGTTTTCATTGTTTTTGTACGGACTTGTGATGATTTAGTCCTGGTTTCCCCCCCTCTGAATTAAAGTTGGTCCATGGAATATTTCCCTTAGTTTTGTTTTAAAAATGTGTTTGGGGTTTATATACTATTTTCCCCCAGAAAGACAGCACAGAAATTATATCAACAAACAGATAGACAAATTATTTAACTCTGCCCTGTAAATGATAAATGGATAGGTACAATTAGAAAGACAATAAAGTGTTGTTTTAATTGGTTATATATTATTTGTCTCATGCTTGTTACAAAGTTAGATGTACTTTTTGAGCATTCCTTATCTGGAATTCTAAAATCCTGATATACCCCAAAATCCAAAAATGCAAACGTAGGTGGCCTAGATAGTGATAGCTTTGCTCTCTTATAGCTAAATACTGTATACACAAACTTTATTTTATGTAAAATAAATATATTAGAAATGGTATGCAATTATCTTTAAGCTGGCTGTATAAGGTGAACATGATACATAAATGAATTTCATGTTTAGACTTGTGCGCCATTTCCAAGACACACACACACATATATATACACACACATACACACACAATACAGGTATTCAAAAATCCCCTCTCTACCCCTCCCCCCCAAAAGAAACCCAAATCATTTATATTCCCAAGCAATTTGGAAAAAGGATAATCAACCTATACCATGAATAGAGTGAACTTTTTAAAATGCTTAGCTCGATGCTTCTTTTGGGAGTATGACACATTGATGCACATTAGTTACATCTCTAATATAGCCCCAAGTCAGATTGACTGCACAGTAAAACTCTTCTGTTTATATTCCATATCATAAGCTGCCAATCAAATCTGTTACAGAGAACAAGTGAGAGAGATCACGCATAGAGGGAATGTATTTGAATGACAGATCAGACTGTAAGCTGCACATAGATTTTGATGCTGCAACCCTGCAGAAGTGTGTCATGCACTGGAGAGGGTAATTGCCTTTCAGGAAGAGAGAAGAAAGGTGTAGATCTTCACAGGATGAAACCTTTTCTAGCTTTCTGCTCAAATGTGTGGCTAAGGGGCAAGATAAAATCAGAGGTCAGAGCATCAGATGCAGAGAGCAGAGCTATCCAGAGGCCTGGTGGGAATGGCAAATCAAGTAAAGGCTAACAAGGCCAGAGAGCAAACCAAGAGAAAACAGGGAGGAAAGTTTATTAACCACTTTGTTCAACCCACGTAGTCATAGTTTACAAATCCAGAAGAGAGTCTGTTTCACATTCAGGCTGGGAACCTGAATGCTTGAATCCACCTTATGGTTGTGGTAGATATTTGTATTCTTATCCTCCTTCTAGAATGGCCAAACAAACAAACAAATGAAAATCCATGACATATTATTGCACTACAATAGTCCCCATCAGTCAGTGGGGATTGGAGAAGGGGTTATGTTGCTATAATTTTCTGAGCTTCAGGAGATCTTAGCAGGTCTCAGTATGGTCAAGGCAGGAAGTTGTCACAATGTAACAGTCAGTCTGGAGATGGTGACAGTGTAGCTAAAGCAGACTGACTATTTTTTATTTACTTTTAAAATAAACCTATACTCTACATGCCACTGACAATTGTCTTTCACCCTCTATACTTTGTTGCACATCTTAACACCCACAAGAAACCACGGGGAATAGCATCAGACAGTTCTTGAGCTGCATGGTAGTTTTTCCTTACTCTATGTTGAAGTAACCCTTATGTCAAAGTGTCCCCTTACCTCCCACTCAGTTACAACCATTGTATCTTTGTGATTGAGGAAAGGGATGACTTATAAGTGACATTTTTGTAATCAATGACATCCAATCTCTGTTTTTGAAATTGCTCTCCTAAATAAAACATTAAATGGTAAAGGAAATGCAGCATAGGAGGGTGAAAGGATAGATGCCCCGTATCTGCCAATTTCCAACTATAAGGAAAATGTGATTTTGACAGTTGGCATCTAAAATAGCATTAACTCTGTTCTGTCATCATATTTTTATGCCTGCCTCATTCTGCTGCATGCACAGATCCAGCCAAAATATGCTAAAAGGACATGGAAGTATTCCTAGGAGCAGAAAAACAGCAGCTCCCATTCACTGGAAGTAGGAAAGCAATAAAACAGTGATCCTGTTTGGCTTCTTGGAAGGCTTGGCCTCTAAGCTGGCTGGCTTCAGGCCCGGATTACCCATAAGGCTAGCCTAGGCCATAGCCTCGGGCGGCAGGTTTTGGGGGGCAGTGGATTCGACCCCCCGAAAGCTTTTTTAAAAAAACGGCCCCCTTGCAGCGCTTTCCTCCCGCCCTCTCCCGAGAGAGTCATCATACCTCGGGAGAGGGTGGGGGGAGAGCGCTGCGAGGGGGCGGAGAGGAGGGAATGGCGCCTCCCTTGCAAAGGAAGGAGGTGGCAAGGAGGAGGAAGGGAAGCTCTGCCCCACCGGGGGGGCATGCATGCATGCGCACGCATGCCCGCTAGCGGGCTTCCCTTCCTCCTCCTCCTCCTCCTCCTGGCCGCCTCCTTCCTTTGCGAGGGGGCGGCCCAGGCGGTGAGCAGGAGGGCAGGACTTCCCTTCCTCCTCCTCGCGCCTTCCTTTTGGTCACGGGAGGAGGAGGAGCAGGTGGACGGAAGCTGCGCGGCACTGCTCGTGGGGCTTCCGTCCGCTGCTTCCTCCTCCTCCCGCGACCGAAAGGAAGGTGCAAGGAGGAGGAAGGGAAGTCCCGCCCTTCTCCTCGCGCCATCCTTTTCGTCGTGGGAGGTGGAGGCGGCGGCGGACGGAAGCCCCACGAGCAGTGCCGCGTGGCTTCCGTCCACCTCCTCCTCCTCCTGCGAACGAAAGGAAGGCGCGAGGTGGACAGAAGCAGTGGGGCCGGCGCCGCGTGGCTTCCATCCACCTCCTTGGGCCCTCCTTCCGGTCGTGGGAGGAGGAGGCGACGGAAGCCGCACGGCCGGGGCTGCTGCCGCACATACACAGCAGCGCCCTGGGGCGTGGCTTTCCGTGCCCTGGGGTGTGTGGCTTTCCGCGCCCTGGGGGGCGGTGCTCAGCATCTTTGCCTCGGCCGGCCGAAGAGGCTAATCCAGGCCTGGCTGGCTTTGTTGATGGGGAAAAGGTGTACTGCTTCAAGAAGGCCCTACAGCTCAAATCCACCCTAAAGATGCAAAAATTCACAAATTATGTTTTCACAGGCAAGAACAGATAATTTAACCCCCCCCAACACACACACTACCAGAAATAATTGAAATCTGTAATTTTCTAAAGGTATTCAAACTTCAAGACTTACTTTGTACTCCCCTAAAATAAATCCACAGAGAAAAAATGTTTTCTGTGCAC
The DNA here is from genome assembly GCA_030556195.1 of Anolis apletophallus. Classification (NCBI taxonomy): domain Eukaryota; kingdom Metazoa; phylum Chordata; class Lepidosauria; order Squamata; family Anolidae; genus Anolis; species Anolis apletophallus. The sequence goes on along the minus strand of JARBWK010000010.1, from coordinate 22,195,249 downwards.
ACTTGCAAGTGAAAATGATTATGTACATATGCAGATTTGCAAATACATAATAATTGCTGTAATTCAAATAAAATATACTTCACAACAGTGAGGGCAAACTAGATAGCTCTGAATATACTCAGTCTACTGATTCTGCCTTCCTCTCTTCTGCTTCTTTTAAAAAAAACTTATGGTGCATCTACACTGTATGATTAACACAGTTTGACACTACTTTAACTGCCATTGGATCAATCCTATCAAATCTTGGAGGTTGTATTTTCGTGAGGCACCTGCACTATTTGGCAGAGAAGCTAAAGACTATATAAAACTACAACTCTTATGATTCCATAGCATTAAATCAGGGCAGGTAAAGTGGTGTCAAGCTGCATCAATTCTACATCTTTGGACCTAAATCCAAATCTTAGTAGTAACCAGAGTAGACACATTTCACCATGAGAACATATAGAAATGTTGACTTATCAAGTTCCCACTGAATTGTGGGCCTTGGAGTAGTCAACTGTTCAAAGAGAAAACACTTTAAAAGAGAGATCCATTCCTAGGCATGTTTTAAAGTAGAGAAATGACTATGCCATAAGACACATTTTACAATGGTAATAGACAAATTCCATGTCAAAGAATAATGCATTTATTCCAGGCTTTAGTCTCTACTTTAAAGACATTATCCACAGTGCTGAAGGTTATCCCCCAATTTGATTTGGAAACTTTTAAGTATCTGTTCTAAAACCAGGAGTTCCGCACTGACATGGGAGACTCCATGCACATGGGGAACACATGATTTTTTTCTTATTATGTTGAATTAAATTCTTGTTAACTTCTTCTCAATAGATGAAGAATTCCTTTGAATATATAGAAGTTACATTGTGAATCCAGCAATCCCTGTTATTCTTGTACTACTATTTTAGTGTTGCTGATTTGAGGTTTGACATATATTGAATCATTTGTTCGAGATACTTTTTGGATGGACAACAGAATGGGGATCTTCTCTAAATGCAGGAATGAAAGGATAGCTGTTTTCTGTGCAAATGTAGCACAGGAGAAGTCTGGAATTGTGAATAGGTTTTAAAAATTGCATGGGTTTCAAAGTTTGTCTTGCAACAGAAAGAAAATCACTAAAATAATTGTTGCTTCCTTTGAGAAGAAACTTAATGGAGAATTATATCATGATGCAAAATGGGGTCTGATTTGCTTCATTTTCAGTCACTTTTTAAGGCTGTTGTGTCTTATGACACAACATCTACAATGTATGTGTGGTAATTTTTGTAGCTGTGTTGTCTGCATTGTAATTAACGTATCTTTCCATAATTATTCTTGGTTTTTGGTTTCATGTTAGGTGTATATTTCAGGCTATGTCTACAGGATTTGGGATGTGATGTATCAGTTCCCAATTGTAAGCCAAGAAACAGTCAGCAGATTTCTTCCAGTTACATTTATAAGGTGTCCTGAATCTAGAAGGAAAAAATGTTTTATGCATGCCTACATAGGATGTTTTATGCCTTTTGCTTCTGGCACATGGTATGCAAGGTCTAAGAATGTAAAGGGACAGGAAGCGTCGCTTCCTGAGCAAGAAACACGTGAGCTTATGAATTTCATCATTTCTTTTACCACGAATGTCAAACTAGGTGACTTGCATAATGAGCCCTGTCAAAGTTACAATGGAACATGTTTTATTCAGCATGATGACCTAGAAATTCTTCTGTTACTTCTAAGTCCAAATATGAAGTTGCAAAAAAAAATAACACCAAAAACCCAACTTTCTGGCATTTTGCAAAAGTGGCTGAAAATACTATATTCATTATTAAGGGGGAGCTGAGGAACACTGTGTACAAGACCTGTTCTCTCTATGGCTCTTAGTTATTGCAGATGGAGTTGTTGTTGTTAGATTATGGATATTTTCAGTCTTGCTGAAATCTCTGTATGATGTACATTGTAATAATTATTATTATCATCACATTTCCAGCACTTTCAATGCAGAGGACTACAATTGGAGGAATACTTCAGTTTCATATCTAAAAAGGTGTGAAAGAGAATGAATTCTTTGGGGAAAGGCTGGAGCTGTTATATTGATACAACAAAGATGGCAAGTTCAGTCATTTCAAAGCAGAACCAAAGAAAATCATCTTCTGATAACATCAATAGGCAAACACAGCTACATTGCAAAATATTGTGGTATAGAGTCTCATTAGCCTGCACGTATCTACACAATGTATGCAGGTTATGCTATTTCACCCAGGGTAAGCCATTTAATGAAACTGATTTCAGAATGGCTGGACTTGTGGTGTCTTACTTCCAGAGTCAATAAATGGAATAAAAATCTAGCCAGGTTATTGACACAATTGCTCCCAAATGTCCTCTCCAACCTGTTCCAAACCAGGCTCCCTGGTATGCAGAGACCCTCAGGGAAATGAAAAAGAAAGGAAAACAACAGGAGAGCAGATGGCAGAAAACTCAACTTTTATGTGACAAGACATGGTATAGAGCAAGGCTGTCCAGCTTCTACCAGCCCAAGGGCCGGAATTCCGGTCACTGATCACCTGGGGGGCCAAATGGTCTGCCTCTGCCCCCGGCTCCGCCCCTCCCCAGCTCCACCCCTCCCCGGCTCCACCCCCTCCTCCAGTTCCGCCCCTCACCACCCCTGCCCCTCCCCCGGCTCCAGGGAGGGAATATAAATACATTAATAAAATATAATAATAACAGAAAGGGACATGGATGGAGGGAGGGAATATAAATACATTAACAAAATATAATATCAGAAAGGGATATGGATGGAGGGAGGGAATATACATACATTAATAAAATATAATAATATCGGAAAGGGATGTGGATGGAGGGAGGGAATATACATACATTAATAAAATATAATAATAACAGAAAGGGGTTGAACTAGCACTAGCACTCTCCCAACTCCTAAGGCTGTGGGTTCATCACCTGGGGAGGCGCGGGGGGAGGCGGTGATGGCGTTGCAGGCCTGCCTCTGTGTGGGTGGGAAGGGGTCCCGGAGGCCGACACGGAAGGCGGCAGAGGCCTTGGGCAGGAAGGGAACCAGGGCCAGGCCCTCGCAGGTGCCGAGCATGGTGGCCAGGTGCTGGAGCAGGCCCAGGCGGAGCTCCTCGCAGGCCTCGCCTTGGCCTTGTACGGCCTCACCCTGGCACAGTCCGGCACTATCACTGAATCCCGAGATTTTGGCAACTGTTTTTATCGTGTTTTACCCGGCGCTTGTGAGCCGCCCCGAGCCGTCCGGGAGTGGCGGCATAAAAGCCCAATAAATAAATAAATAAATAAACTGTATTAGCTATCGCGAGACTACGCCAGCTACACACGGGATTTCGCTCTCAACACGAGATCTCGCCTGCGTTGAGATCGAAATCCCGTGTGGCTGGCGTAGTCTCGCGATATTTCCTCCGAAACCCGGAAGTGGGTAATTTTTATTTTTATTATTTTATTTTATTTTTTATTTTTATTAAAAAGCTGAGCGGGCCGCAGGCAAGGGGCTGGCGGGCCTTGTGCGGCCCATGGGCCGCCTGTTGGCCAGGCCCGGTGTAGAGCACCTTTGCTCCTATAAGATGGTAATATGTGCAGCATTGCATCTGCAGATTCGTATCCAGCTGAGCTGTTCAGAGTGGTGAGAGGATTAACTCAGGTGCCTTCCTCTTCAAACTCATTGCTAGAACATTCAGTAGCTCACTGTGATGCATTTAACAACCATTTTGCAGATAAAATCTCTTGCAAAAGAGCTGATTTAGATATTGTTATTAGACGCCAATAACAAGGTGTCCAGCAACTCTGTAACAGGGTTTACACTAGAGCAGTGAGTACTATTGATGTGGCCATGCTTCTGGGGCAAGTAAGGAAGAAAACCTGCCCATATTGGCTAGTCGCCCAAAGGGGAGATGCAATTTGAACTGAAATACAACAAATTATTAATCCATCTGTCAGGGAGGGAAACTTTCCATCCTGTTTTAAAGAAGCAGTAGAGAGACTGAAGTGGAAACCAGGAACAAAATCACCACTCCTGAAGGAAGGCAACAACAGACTCGTTTGCAGTTCACAGGAATCAAGCTTTTATTGTGAAAAGCAATTGCTTTTGAGATTCCAAGCATTAGACACACAGGGTGACAGGGCAATGACCTGGCAAGAAATCTGTCCCCATTTTTAAACCAGCAAGATTTATAGACATTTTCTAAACGCTTACTTCCTATCTTGCAAAACCAAGCATAGCCAAGCTTTTCCCATATAAGGCTATCCTCCTCCCCAACCTTCACTTTTAAGCGTATCTTTACCACACACAAGTTGTTTTTAGTACACTTCCAAGTATTACAGTTTTTTAAGTGCATTTGCAAAACAAGCTCTTTATCGTTTCTGTCCCTGCTTGCTGTTTCAAATCAGCTAAAATAAAGAGGGAGAGAGGTCTGATTTACCCATCCTTGGTTTTTCCCATTTTGGGGGCCCCTCTACCACATTCCCCCCCCCCCTTTGATCCAAATTTCAAGCAGGGGCGAGGAATTTCTGCATCAATCCTGACTATGGCTCATTATCATTATCATTTTAATTTTCATTATCTTCCTCATTCTTATTCTCATTTGTTTCAATATTTTGTACCATCATTATCATTTCTCTCTTAATAACATAAGGTTGTCTAGGGGTCAACATTTGGCGGATCATTGAGTACAGTGAAGGAACGCATTGGAGAAAGCAACAAACAGTTATTAGCAGTATTATAATTTCCAAAATTATTATAATCAAATGTTTTAGCCATGAGAAATTTGGTAACCAGGAGGTAAGCCATTCCCACAATCCTGTAAATCCTATATCCTGGCATATAACCTGAGTGAGATTTCTTAAATGGTGGACTATCCTATTGATCTGCCAGGACTTATCAGATAAATTGAAAAAACACATATTTTCTAAAGTTTCACACCCATAATTATGTATCATTAACAAATAGTCAATAGCTGCTCGACTATCCAGTATAGCCCCTTGCAATTCCACCTGTTCCTGGTTGAGCAATCCTAGCGCATGTACAAGCCAATGCCTTTATAGCCTTTTCGCTATGTATGGCCAAGCCTGATAGACCAACCAAAGAGATTGCTAATGCAATATATTCAGCAGGACTAAACAAATGTATTTCTGGTTTGCAATCTGGGCCTATTGGTAAGGAGGCTCTCTTTCTTCGCAACTCTTGGTGAGAGGGTATGGATATAACATTTTATTGTGGATGATCTGGCTGTTGCCTTTGTTTGTAACTAGAAGTTACCTCGAATGATCGGGGGGTTCAGGTGTTGTGTTGAAGACAATGCTGGTACCAAACTGCTAATTCAACATTCAGTATCTAAAGCCATGTTTGCTGGAATATAGCTATAGGTGGTTCCTGCACAGGTGAAAAACCAACCTGTAAGAAGAGATATGTGAATAGCGGTGATAACTATTGATTGAACATGGTGGCATATAAAAGACTCACCCGGTGGAGTAGTGCATCCACCAGGTGCTGTTTCAGTAGTGCACCCAAGCCACTTGATGCGGGGATAAGGCCACATATTGGGTATTTAAAGAAAATGATCCTGGTTGGGGGGGGGGGGGACAAATTTAGGACCATGTAGAATATATGTAACATAATTAGCGTATTCAGTATTTAGAGTGGATTCATCAGCATTTATCATTTTTGTGGGGGTGTAGCAAACTGCAATAAGGCAAGTTCCCAACAATTGACGACAATCTGCCTTTGCATTTAGGCAGAAATGATTAGTTCCTGCTATTTGAGCCAGGTATTTCCAAATATTTACTTGGGAAGTAACCTCTAGCGATGAGGTGTCTAGACTCGCCCCTTCCCCCTTTTGGGGTGGTCTCCTATGCCCATATAATTTTTCATCAAACTGTTCTAAATTTTTATCCGGAGAATATGGCAGTTCAACTTTAACAGGTGGATTTCGCACCATCATTATTTTCATTTCAACCTCATTAGCAACCCTATCCATATCACTAAAAACATCATCATCCTCATCATAGCTATCATTGTCGTAAGAGCTAACAAGCATATAAAGCAGAAGCAATATATACATTTTATAGAGGAGTCTGGCCGTACACAGAGTAACCATCTTGGCTGGCTACAGTAGGGCCTAGCTCCTATCTTCTTTCCTCACCCGTTGTGGGTCTGACAGTGCGCTGGGCTTAGTCTCTTCCTGGTATGGACTAAGCAGTAGTGTCTAGCCCAAATCCTTCTTGTCCTTCAGCAGTTGTAGATCTACCCGTGTGAAGGCTAAACAGCTTCCAGAATGTGTTGGCTGCAGGGGTTAGTCTAATTAGTCTTCCTCTCCAGTTGCAGGCTTGCCCGTGCATTGACAAACAGCTTCCGGTTGTGTTTGTTTGCAGGGGTCGGCCTGATCCGTTATGGTGAGTTTCCTGTAAATTGTTAATGTTAATACATCACTAGGGTGAGGTGCAACCTCCCATTGAGCTGGAGGTCTTTTTACCCTAGTCCAATGTATCCAGGGTTTCATACCATCAACCTTTACAGCTGTAGGAGTGGAAAGCAAAACCACAAATGGATCCCTCCATTTAGGCTCTAGGGGTGTTCGTTTACAATCCTTTACCATTACCTCATCTCCTGGTTGGAAAACATGGAGGGAAGTGACTGGAAGTGGAGGGTGTTGTTCTGTCATGTACCCCTTTAAGTTTTCAAGTTTCAACTGATTATTTCCCTCTGAAGTGTGAGTTGCTTTATTTGTGTTGTGTCTCCTTGTAATGAAGGAATGGTGAGCGGTGGTCTTCCATTCATCAATTCAAAGGGTGACAGTCTATGTGGTCTTGGTGAGCATCGTATAAGAAACAGTACACTGGGGAGAACTTGTGGCCACTGCGTTTCTTGACAGTGTTTAGCTAATAGGGCCTTCAGGGTTCGATTCATCCATTCAACTTGTCTGAAGCTTTGGGGTCTATATACACAATGCAGCTTCCAAGTAATTCCCAATAACAACACCAGTTGTTGGATTACAATATCCACAAAGTATATGCACACAGAGCTCGCGGGCTGCAAAGCTAACAAAAGAACTATACCCACGGAGGGTTCAAAGTAATAAATCACAATTTCAATGGTTGATTTAAATGATATTGTATTAACTTCTCATATCAAAGTCACAGAAAGACTTGTCTATTAAGGAAGGGTAAGGACCCTAAATGAAATCCCACGCAGGGGTTAATGCAATAATTCACTCAATATCCCTCGCAGGGGTTAATTCAATGTGAATATAACAGCTTGATCGCATATCATGAAATTATACAATGTATACAGTCCTGTGTAGGGAAATTATAAATGTCGGACTGAGGAGTAATTAGTCCCCTCTAGACAGATGGTTCAGGCCGGCCAGAGTCGCCATGCGTTATTGAAAGGCCCAGAAGTCCGTTTCACCGGTAATCCAGTTTTGTCAAGGCAAATCAATATGCGTCCATAATCTGTGAAACATAATTAAATAAGCCATAGGTACAATCGCCCACAATATAACAATATTCATACAGGCAGGGTAAAAGGAATACATACCAAAAAGCAGTATCAATGATGTATAACCCAGGCGTAATAGCCGATCATGGGTGACCCAAAGGTAAACAGTAAAGCACAGGATGGGATATAAATGGATGAGAAGGGTTATGCAAATGAGCTGAGGGGATTACGTCATTCAACCCGTTTGGCCATTCAGTGTCAGGAGGAGTGTCCATTTAATTTCAGCTGCTCTCAGTAAATCATTTCTAGTTTGATGAAAATTGGGTGAATTTGTTGCAGGATCATCAGTTTTAAAGAGGACACGTCATGTTTTTCTCTTTGCAATGTTTATAAAACATAGAATCCTCAGAAGCTCTATGAATTTTACTTCTGTGTTCAATAAACGGGTCCGTACCTCCCTCGAAGTCATCCCCACGTAAATCAATGAGCACCCACATGAGATCCATAAATCACAGATTTCGAGCGCAGGTCCCATAATCCCTGATCTTAAAAGTTCGGTTCTTGGAAATACTATAGATTTCTCTATCTTGGGAGACATTAGCACATACAGAGCAGTGGGAGCAAGGTTTCATTCCAGGACTCATTATGCTCCTAATAGGTGGTCTGTGTCCATGAGAGTGTACCAATATGTCCTTGATGTTGCGGGTGCGTTTATGCGCTATTAGAGGAAATGCGGATAAGCCCGGGATGTCCTTCAAAAGTGGCCAGTATTGTTTCACTATTTTGGCCAGGCAGCTCGAGTGAGGCGTGTAAGTCACAGGCCACACTATCTTGTCAATGGATTCATTCTTTCTCGTGGTAAATAAAGATGATCTTGATCCTGCAACAAATTCGACCCAATTTTCATCAATCTAGTAATGATTTACTGAGAGCAGCTGAAATTAAATGGACACTCCTCCTTGACACTGAATGGCCAAACGGGTTGAATGACGTAATCCCCCTCAGCTCATTTGCATAACCCTTCTCATCCATTTATATCCCATCCTGTGCTTTACTGTTTACCTTTGGGTCACCCATGATCGGCTATTACGCCTGGGTTATACATCATTGATACTGCTTTTTGGTATGTATTCCTTTTACCCTGCCTGTATGAATATTGTTATATTGTGGGCGATTGTACCTATGGCTTATTTAATTATGTTTCACAGATTATGGACGCATATTGATTTGCCTTGACAAAACTGGATTACCAGTGAAACGGACTTCTGGGCCTTTCAATAACGCATGGCGACTCCGTCGGCCTGAACCATCTGTCTAGAGGGGACTAATTACTCCTCAGCGTCCGACATTTATAATTTCCCCTACACAGGGACTGTTTACATTGTATAATTTCATGATATGCGATCAAGCTGTTATATTCACATTGAATTAACCCCGAGGGATATTGAGTGAATTATTGCATTAACCCCTGCGTGGGATTTCATTTAGGGTCCTTACCCTTCCTTAATAGACAAGTCTTTCTGTGACTTTGATATGAGAAGTTAATACAATATCATTTAAATCAACCATTGAAATTGTGATTTATTACTTTGAACCCTCCGTGGGTATAGTTCTTTTGTTAATATCCACAAAGTGTCACAACGCAGGCCCTGACTCCACCCCGTAATCGCACACACACAGACAATGTCAATTAACTATTTATTATGCACAAAATTAGAAGCAGGTGAAGAAGATAAAATGTCCAAAAAGTAAAGATCAAATAGTCCAAGGTAAAAAGCAATCAATGTTCAAAGGTATTCAAAAAGCAAGGATCAAAAGCAAGGTCCATAAAAGCAAAGCGAATCAAGCAAGGCAACTTAGTACGTGGTTCGCAAGGTAATCCAAAGTTCATGGAATCAACAGGGTCCCAAGGTGGTTCTTGGCCAGGCAAGCCAGACTCTAACTTCCAGGAGAACAGCAAACTGCTACGTCTCTCCAGTTCAGACGTGGCCACCAAACTGATGAACTTTCCCACCGAATGAGTACTTAATTCCCTTTGTGGGACCAGCGCCTTTCCAGGCCTCCAATCTTTCCTTGTAGCTACAATACTCCCCCTTCGGTCAAATCTCCACTCAGGAATGGCACCATCTGCGCCGTTATCTTCCTGGGAAACTGGCTCTGACTCGGCTTCCATGTCATCTGCAACATCTGGTGAAAACAACCTTTCTTGGGAACCAAAACCTCCCGGTTTGTCGTATTCTGTATAAGGTCCGGAATCAGGAGAGGCTTCGTCATCAGAATAAGCCTCCGGCCAGGTGTCTTCCCATTGCAGGCTGCCCGTTGGTGATGCAGATCCATCATCCTCTGCATCACCCTCATCGGGATCCAAAGCCAAAGGAACCCCTGGGGCCGGAACCTGCCCCCCGGCTGAGGTGGGGGCTGATTTGCACCTGACCCCCCGGGTCAGATGGGGGCTGAGTTGCTACACAAAGGCTGGTCCATTGTCAGAGCCAATATGGTATGGCAACCTATGCCTTGGGATGATATCCTTAAGGAGGGCTCTGGACATCTCTGCTGCCTTTTCGGTTAGTGTCGGGTATACTTCTGGCCATCCGGAATAGGTATCCACCATTATCAATAAATATTTGTAGGGACCACTTTTTGGTACTTCTGTGAAGTCCACAAATTATGATTTGAAAGGCACTGTCCCTCGGTGCTGTCCTGGTGGTTGACAAGGTCCTTGCCATGGATTGTTTTTGGCACAGACCTAACATCATTGGGAGGCCAGCTGTGTCAAACTGTCGATCCCATTGATGTATATCTGTCTCTTTAACAGCTGGGCTAGGGTTACTTTTCCTAAGACAGTCTCCACATGTGGTTGCTTGATCAGTTCCCAGGCCAGCTGTTGTGGAACATAAGGGCAACCATCTGGTAATATTATCCACCTTCCGAACATTTCTTCCCCTTGTTGCTTTGCCCACTAGACTTCAGTCTTAGTATATGGTATTTTTTTACCCTCTGGCATCCATATCTTGACTTCTAGCAGTGGAGTCTGTATATCCATAATGGGGGCTCCTTCCTTTGCTGCCTGGTCAGCTGCCTGATTTCCTCTTGCCACAGGGTCAGTTCCCTTCTGGTGACCCTTACAATGCATTACAGCTACTTGCTTTGGTGCCCACACAGCTTCCAATGATTCAGTGATCTCATCCTTGTATTTAATGGGATTTCCTGAGGAATTCAGTAATCCTCCTTCTTTATAAAGGGCTCCATGGGCATGTAGTGTTGTAAAGGCGTATTTGGAATCTGTATATGTTGGCCCTTAGTCCTTTTGCTAACCGAAGTGCATGGGTCAGGGCAATGAACTCGGCCTTTTGAGCAGATATATTTGTAGGCAGAGGTCCTTGTTCGGCCACTGTTGTTGAGGTGACCACCATATATCCAGCCCTTCGTATCCTGTTTTCTATTAAGCTGCTTCCATCGGTATAATATGTCACCTCAGCTTCTTTCCATGGTTGATCTCTTATGTCGGGCCTACTAGAATATACTTCATCTATGGTTTTGATGCAATCATGCATTGCTGGGGCCTCTACAGGTAGGAGAGTTGCAGGGTTGAGAGTGTTGCAGATTTCTAGCTGATTTTCTAGCTGAAAATCCGTGGATTTTCATATAGGAGAGATTGGTATTTTAGCAATCGGCTGTTGGGGAAACAGTAATTACCCTTATAGTCCATCAAAGTGGTGGCCGCATGTGGTACTTTGATAGTGAGGTCTTGGCCCAGAGTCAGCTTGTCTGCTTTGGCTGCTAGGAGAGCTGTTGCTGCTACTGCGTGCAGACATCCAGGCCAGCCTTTTGCCACAGCGTCAAGTTGTTTAGACAGATAGGCTACAGGTTGAGGCCAACTTCCCAGCGTTTGTGTCAGGACTCCTACTGCCACCATCCTTTGTTCACTGATGTAGAGGGTGAAGGGCTTTTCCAGGTCAGGGAGTCCCAGCGCTGGGGATTCCATCAATGCCTTTTTATGGCCGTAAACGGGGTTTCACAATCTGAAGTCCATTCAAAGTGGTCTCATTCATTTCCTGTGGTAGCCGCTTAGAGGGTCTTGCCAATATTGTGAAATTCGGTATCCAGACTTGACAAAACCCAGCTGCACCCATAAATGCTCAGACATGCTTCCTGTTGGTGGGGGTTGGTATCTGGCACACAGTCTACTTTCTTTCATGCCCAAATGGTGGGTCCTCTGGGATGAATCAAATCCCAAGTAACGCACTGTGGGTTTGCATATTTGTTCCTTTTCCTTGACACCCGGTATCCCTTTCCTTCTAACAGCTTTAGGAGCTCCTGGGTCGCCTTTCAGCATTCGGTCTCATCCTTTGTGATCAATAGGTCATCAACATATTGGAGCAATATTAGGCGAGACGGGACAGAATCAAAATCTTGCAGATCACGGAATGTTTTAATAAAGATAAGGAAATAGGATTTAATGAAAAAGAACCTTGGGATAAAATCCTAATGGGGAGAAGAAGATAATAACAAAAATATATAATACCCTGTTAAGTTGGGCTACTGAAACTGAAGATATTAAACACTCCATGATCAAATGGGCACAAAATATAGGTAGAACAATTCAGATGAAAGAATGGGAGCAGATCTGGACAAAGAGATTAAAATTTACATATGCATCCGACCAAAAAGAAAACTGGCTGAAGATGCTCCACCGATGGTATATAACTTTATGTGTTTTATTGTGCCACTCCTGTGAACCGCTCTGGGTGCCAGAGAGAGCAGTATATTAAGTTGAACTTAATAAATAAATAAATAATAATAACTCCAAAGAAATTGAATCTAATGTATAAAAATGTCAACAATAAATGTTAGAAGTGTAAAACCCATGAAGGATCTTTTTATCATATATGGTGGTCATGCCTGAAAACAAGATAATTTTGGCAAACAATTCATAGAGAAAGTAAAAAAAATTAATTATTGAATTTCCAATGAAACCAGAATTTTACCTACTAGGCCTGTTGGATGATGAAATATTTAAAGAGCAAAATACCGAAAAGCTATTTATTTTCTTTAGCACGGCAGGAAGAATTACATTTGCAAAATATTGGAAAGAAGACCAAACCCCTTCTGGAGAACAATGGTTGCAAAAAGTAATGGATATTAAAGATATGGATGAATTGACATTCTGGCTTAAACAAAATAATGGAAAGGGAATGAAAAGAACAGACTGGAAAACACTGGAGAAATATATGAAGCCAGAACTTGCACCCTCTCCTAATTGATAGTAAAATAGAGAAAGACAAAGACCAATAAGCTTGGGGGAGACAGAAAAAATATAAAAAGACTAAGGAAATTTTTAAATAAATAAATATGATAACAGACTGCTAATTTTAGCGGAAATCGAGAAACAAAAATAGGAATGGAAGAAGATTGGAAGTCACACATTTTTTTCTTTTTTATACATATATATTTTGTTGCACCTTAGATCTGAAGGACCCCTCAGTAAACCACTTGAGACCAGCCGTGATTAAATGCTTTATTTAGAATAAATGAAAAGAGGTAAAGAAATAAAAGTATAGTCCAATGATGCTCTCCGCATCCACTATTGCAAAGCAATAGTCCAAAAAGTAAAGATGTTCAATGAATAAGAAATAGTCTTGATGCCCCAATGGGCCAAAATCCTGGATAAGTTCTTGGTAACAAGGCTTGGCAATTACTTGAGTCCGAGGACTTGAAGGCCCAATGATCCAGACTGGAACTTTAGTACGTGGAACTTGACAAGCTAAGCTGAACATTGGCGAGAGATATCGAGAGCCAACGGGAAGCAGCTTAAATAGGTTTTTTCCCTTGAAGACGCAAGCTGCATCAGAACTTCTGCTCAGGCCCCCTTGTTGGGTTCACCCCTTCCGGGCCTCTCAGCAGAGGCTGGAATGTCAGCTCGTTAGTGAATGCACCGAGGCTTTGCAGTACCAGGCCTCCTTATTGGCCTGGGAAGAGTAAAGGCTGTGCTTGCCCTTGACCACCGGTTGACACAGAGGCTTCTGTAAAGCTGTGCTCTCAGGTCTAGCTGGGATCTTGGAAACAACATGGCTTTGGTCTGGTTTGGTTATGGAACCAGGCTGGGGTCTGACATATTTTTATTTTTATTCCTATTTTTTATTTTTTCAATTTTTATCTTTTGTATTTTCATTTTTCATTTCTCTTTTTTTCTCCCTCTCTCCCTCCCACTCCAAAGCTATATTTGTTTATATTTCTTGCTTTTCTATAACCTTATATTGTTCTCCCTCTTTCACTGTATCTTATTTACTTGATGAAAACAATAAAAAAATGGGGGAATCTTGCAGATCTTGTCCCAATGATATCCCAAAGATCGTTGGGCTGTTTTTGAAACCGTGCAGCAAATGACACCAGGTGGACTGATGTTTCTTTCCCGTTGTCAAATCTTCCCACTGGAATGCAAAAATATCTTGACTTATGGGGGGCCAACCGAATACAAAAGAATACGTTTTTCAAGTCCAGGACTGTGAAGCATGAGGCTGCCGCAGGTATTCTTCCCAACAAAGTGTACGGGTTTGGGACTACCAGGTGAATGGTGACTGTTGCTTGATTGACTGCAAGTAAATCCTGCACCGGCCAGTAGTCATTAGTGCTGGGATTTCTTTCTGGCAAGAGTGGGGTATTCCAAGGAGACTGACAAGGTCTCAGGATTCCATATTCCAGTAGCCTATCCAGGTGCTTTTGGATCCCCTGCATTGCTGCTACCGGTATGGGATATTGTTTTAGAGATACCAGATGGGCTCCGTCCTTTACCTCGATGAACACAGGGGGTATCATAAGAGCCATTCCTGGTGTGTTGTCTTCTGCCCACACGGAGAGGGTGTCCGAATGTTTTCCAGGCATCATCTCCCTTGGGTTAAGATTCCGGCGTCTGCATTCTCCATTCTTCCTGTAGGGGGCTAGTGAGGGCTAAGAGCGGCAGAGGGAATTTCTGGGGCCTGAGGCTGAGGCTGGGTCTTCCTTCTATAAAAGAGACTTGTGCTTGTAATTTGCATAGAAGATCTCTTCCCAATGGGGGATGGGGCAATCTGACGAGTACAGGAACTGATGGGTGACATGGGCAGTGCCCAATTGGCAGTGTTGATCCTTCAGATAAGGCAAGCTTTTGACTTCTCCAGTTGCTCCTATAATCTTTGCGTCCCTTCCACTTAAAGGAGTGATTTTAAGAGAGAGAGAGAGGGAGGGAGTGAGGGGGAAAGGGGGTGTTCTATATTTCAGTGCCTTCACTACTTCTAGTGCTTAGGGGATTGCTTTTTGAGAATTTCAATCTTTTTCTTTGGCATTAAATTTTCTTAGTTAATATCTTTATTATAGTCTTTCTTTTATGTTATGAATTTCACTATGGAGGAGTGGGTGGGCATGCATTTGGGGAGGGGCTGGAAGTTTAAAAAAGACTTTTTGTATATTTTGCTTTAACTTGAATGAGTGTGGAATAGTTTTAGGAAATAGCCTGACTCCCTTATTTCCTCACAGGAAGAATATTACTTCAATTTCAATCCCTCCCCAGTCCTACGTTCTGGCTTTAGTACTCTATCTTTCCTTTCCCCCTCCCCCAAAAAATACCTATCTTCTAATTTACCTCATTAACTCTCCCTTGTGCCGGCAGGACTGCTGACCAAGACGTCAGCGGTTCGAATCTGGGGAAAACAGGTTGAGCTCCCTCTGCCAGCTCCAGCTCCCCATGTGGGAACATGAGAAAAGCCTCCCACAGGATGGTAAAACATTAAACATTCAGGTGTACCCTGGGCAATGTCCTTGCAAACAGCCAATTATCTCACACCAGAAGCTACTCTCACACCAAGTCACTCCTGACATGGGGAAAAAACCCTATTTCACTCTCTGCTATTCCCTCCCCAGCTCTACTTTCTGGCTTGTCCTGCACATGTCCAGAAGCCTTCCTCCCCCTCCTCCAATAATTTAAAAATTACAAAAAGCCATTTCTTGGTTTTTGAAAGACTTTTTTGTAAAAACTTTACAAATTTCTTAAAGATCAGTGGATGAGCCAAACGTTCTGAAACTTGGGGAGCTTGCAGTCATACATGTGTCCTCCAAGTGTGGTTATATGAATCCTGATGGCCATAAAAGTGACAGAAAGAGGAGCCTCACAAGTTCCCCCATTGCCTCCAATGGGCCAGATCTTTCCGGAACATAAACAGAACTTCATGGAACAGTATTTCCACCTTCCCAATTTTGGGAATTTCACAATAAATGGAATTTGGGGGGGGACGGGGACAAAAACGAAACTGAAAACAGGATGGATTTTCAACTAATTTCACACTCCTACTATCCAGATGACTTTTAAACAAGATTTTAAATTATGACTATATAGTTTTTAATGTAAGCTTAAAAAAATTGATGTTATGCTCTTCTAACTGAATTTGCATATTTAATTAGTGTTTTTGGTTTAAACTCGTTTATGCATTTAATTGTTGCTGTAGTTTAATCTGTTGTTCCCTGCCTCGATACATAGGGAAAGACAGAAAAGAAAATGTTTTTCTTCTTGTTGTCTAATGGAAGCCTATATGATTCAATTCTTAATAATAGAATGTAATATTCATTGTGTTTGATTGGTGCAAAGTTCATTTAGTTCAACCAGCTTTCCAAGGGCAGCCAGTCAGATGAAGGTGTAAGCTTTTAGACATAGCACAATGTTGTCTCCACTTCTTTGAACATCAAGGTCAGATGAAACTGCAGTGGGTTCCCTTTCTAGGACAGAATTCCATTTAGCACTAGTAGGACTCAGCTGGATGGCAAGCCCAGAAGCAGGCAGAAAATATGCAATAGTATCGCTCTGCGTGGTTTACTGCTTCTGCTAATCCTTTGAGAAAACTGTGATGTAGCTTTTCATGTTGAAAATGAGCCTAATTATGTCATACTGAGAAGTAAGCATTAACTAGTCTAAAAGTAATCTAATAGCGATCAATAATGCCATAGAACAAGCCTCGTCGGCTCAAATAGGGAGGTCCCTCAACGTACTCTGTATTGTGTTTTGGCTTAGTTTTGAGACAGGTCACCCTTGCTTTCCCTTGTTTTGGCAGAGCCATGGATATCTTTCCCAAGTCCCCAAGAGGGAGCAGAACTTTTGATTCCCAAGAGAGGTGAGAGAATTATGGGAAAAGCCATTATCCGTGGAACAGAATAAGACAAGAACAAACAATCTTGAGCATACTGTCTCAGGCCATATTTTGAAAAGTCCTTTTGAGTGGAGGAGAGTGGGCTGCAATAGCAGGAATCAGAGAGGGAGATGGAGGCTGTGGCCCACCTTGGGGCATGTCGGAGACAGGGAGAGGCAGGTCCATCCCTCCACCCCTAAGAAAAGAAATAGGGTAAAGGTGCTGACCCATCTTACCCATGTAAAAAATACTGACACAAGTGACAGCTGGAAAGAAGCTAGGATTTAAGAGATGCTAACAAGGAAAAAGCTGACATATTCAGCATCAGCTGCATTTCTCCAGATGGCTGGCTATAAAATATCTAAGCTGGCAACATGAAAGTATT
This sequence comes from Anolis apletophallus, assembly GCA_030556195.1. Lineage (NCBI taxonomy): Eukaryota > Metazoa > Chordata > Lepidosauria > Squamata > Anolidae > Anolis > Anolis apletophallus. Next base: position 22,178,283 of record JARBWK010000010.1, on the reverse strand, counting down.
GGCTTCAACATCACTCTCTCCATCTATGATATTTTGCTCCAGACTTGAGAAGTCCCTTGGCTCTTGACCCTGGCATGCTGTTTCAATTCAACTCAGTCCTGATTGCTTTTGAAACTGGTAGGATGCCTAAATGGTTTGGAATTACCCTCTGCCTACTCTCTACACCATTCATGCTTCAGTTGGGTAAATGGCACTCAACACAAGAACATGCAACATGCTTTGGACAGTGTTGAGATGGGCTGATAAGAACTGCAGTACAGAAGACTATGTCCAAGATCATGGAACAACTTGAGCATAATGTGAATCACACTGTTGTGCAACTGTGTGCACAAGTGCAAACATCTTGAGGATACTGATTGCACCATGGTCACATAACTCCCCACATACCAAGTGAAATGAAAGAGGGCTATGTGGCCTCTGTGTGCTTGTAAAGCAACAGATGGCACTAGGGATAACATGTATATAATCTCTGAAGAAACATAACAGTACTCACAACTATTTTTATGCTGTCACATTCACCCAACAATCTGAGAATCCAATCTGCAGATTCAATGACATTACAATGACTTGTAGTCATTATTTGCCCATTTGTAGCATTTACTCCACTATTTTGTTTTTTGATGTTTTATTGTCTGGGTGAATGACATTCATACATGCTTATTATCCAAGCCCTTTTAGGTAGGATGATTCTTCAGCTTCTTTAAAAATGTACCACTATCTGCTCCACCTGCTCTAGATATCTCTGCTTTTAGAGGAACTGTAGCAAAATTTGCTAAGTGCATACCGTGTAAGATCTGTTTTACAGCCAGATGGTGCACTTTGTATGTTGTGTACAAGAGCAGGCACTCTGGGTAGTTCATTATTATAGCAACCAACATAAATTATGCACATTCCTCCTCCATAAGTATATATCTGCAGTTGCACAATAATCACCATTTTTTCATCCCTGCTTTTTCACCTGAACAAAGCAAAAAGAAGGCAAATATTTCTTACGGATAAATGTGCTTCAGTAAAAACACTTTCCAGGATTTGCCTCCAATTGTTGATTAAACTTTTTCCATAGAGTTAAGCTGCAAAAAATTAGAAAAGCAAATATAAGTGTGCACATGCATACACATATGTACATGAAATTCTAAAGGCAAATTGGAGGTGCCTGTACTTCCTCATTTTACAAAGCCGCATTAGAAGAACTAAGAATAGCTTTTAAAAAATGAAGTGTAGAAAGCTGGGAAGGTTAGAGCTCTGTAGACAGATGATTGCACAATTACTGAGAAGACGATTGTAACACACCTTTTTGCCATCTGGTAACTATGGAAAGCCCCAAACCCCAATACCTGACTGACAAGTATTCCACTGAGATTTTTTTCTCCAAATAGATTTCTGGGAATTCAGGTTGAGACTCCCTTGTCTGGAAATCTAAAATACTCCAGAAACTGGAACTTTTTCCTACCAGCCACCCAATTCTGCCTTTAGGGAAAGGGGACCAGTCACACATCCAGTGCCCACCAATACAAGCATGTGGCAGGATATGCATGCTGGAAATGAGCTGGAGGGGAAGTGCAGAGAGACTATTGGCTGAAAATTGTTCTTGTGCAAGTCTGCATTTATACTTCCCCATTTTCTTTCCTTAGTAAAGACTTTGTGAATTGTAGGTTTAGGACTTTTATATGTCTATCATAATTGTTACTACCAGCCTATTGGCCTAAAAGGGTTGGGTGTCAACTCTACATTACAAACATAATATCATTTGTGATGGTGTGCTGATTCAGTAGTTGAAAATTATTTCATGTATACAATTTTTATGCTGATTCAGCAAATCTTAAGGTTGGACTAGTCGGGTTATATTAAACAAGTAAAGAACAGACTCACATTTTATGTCACATATAATTTTGTTTCTGACCTCAAATGGGAATTGCAGTCACAACTAATGTTTTCCAGTTGTCTTAAAACAATATTAAGCCTTAAAGTTTGAAATAACCTTGACTCTTCATCTGCACACAACTTTGTTTAATGTGGCAGCATATGCTAATTGGAAATCATTATTAAATTCTTATTATCAAAGTGAAATAAAAGGTCTTAGATACAGTATGTGAATTTTGTTGGTGTTTGCTGTCAGGTTGAGTTTGACTTATGGTGACTCAATGAAAGATACCCTGTCATCAACAGCCTTGCTTAAGTCTTGTAGATACATGACTGTGACCTTCTTGATCGAATCAATCCACCAATTCTCCTGTTTTCACTTTGCCTACATTTAGCATCCTTTCCAATGAGTCACATTTTCTCATGATGTGTTCAAAGTATCACAGCTTCACTTCAGTCATCTTCATTTCTAGTGGGAATTAGGGTCTGATATGTAATTTTGACCAGTGTCTTAGATATGGTTGTGGCTTCTTATTTGTTTTGTCAGTGCTTTGTAGCACATAGTGACTCGTAAGAAGTCAGTGGATATCAGATCCCTTCAGCTGCTGACAAATGGATGGCAACTGAATCACCATCACAAAATAAGAGACAAGACACCATACAAGAGATGCTTGAAATTAAAATCCCCATAAAACCGGAAACCTTCCTCCTTGGAATAAATAATCTAAAATTAGACAAAAACAAAAATAAACTGCTATTCCTATTAACAACAGCAGCTAGAATTTCCTATGCAAAGAACTGGAAAAAAGAAGAACCCCCAGAAGAAGAAGAATGGCTGACAAAATTACAGGACATGAGAAATATGGACCTATCTAATATCTTAAAAAAAGGGCATCTCAAGGGAAGAGACAGTTTGGAAACAAGTAACAGCATTCTTAACCAAAAAAAAAGAAATTTAAATATTTATTTGAAGAAGAGAAAGTGATGGGCAAATCAAAAAGAGGGAGAAAAAAAGAAAGAAAGAAAGAAAGGAAAAGAAGGGGAAAGGAGATAACTTCTTAGAAGATACTGAACTCTACACTCTTATCTGTTTTTATATCTATCTCTATACTTTTCTATTCAATGCCTTATAATTTTGTCCCACCCCTCATCATGCACCTCCCCATGCTCACCTTCCTTCCCCTCTCCTACTTACCCTGTCCCCTTCTTACCCTAGCCAATCTCTAACCCCCCCTTTCTTCTCTATATTCTTATATCTAACTTATCTACACCTATATCATTATATATTAACTTCTATCTAAAGCTCTTTGATATCTTTTTACAACTGTGTGTTTTTAGGGGAAAACCCTGTTTGTTTTTCTTAAATAAAGTTTAAAAAACAAAGTAAGAAACAAGACACAAAGATGTGGAACTAAGGAGTCATTTTTGGTTCATTTATTTATTTATTTATGTATAACTAAGAGATGGGGACAAATTGTCTTCTGAGCTCATGATTCGAATGGAAATAGGAGAAAGTGGGGGGAAACACATGGGATGGGATCTGCCGAATCACTTCAGTGATGTGGAGTAAGGAGTGTTCCTATGGGCGGAACACCCATTACTCCACAAGCATTACCAAGCATTGACATTTCTCTCCCAAAACCCTGCTTCATGAGCCTAGCATGGTAATTTTTAAAAATTAATGGTTAAAGATATAACCATTGGTTAAAGATATAACCATTTTTACTGCCATTTCTCCTTCATAGTAATTTCAAATTTTGAAATTACTCTACTGATAGCTTTTTAACTTTCAGACTTTCGCGATTGAGAGTAATAAGATTGGCAGGAAAGGAAAAGTGCCCAGAGAAGGGAGTGGGTCTGTCTTAAGAATAATGCCTCCTGTCTTCTTGAGAGTAAGGGGATTAGGAGGTAAAGCAGAGGAGCCCATGGAGAGAAATTGTATCTGTTTAAGAACAATGCCTCCTCTCTCCTTGAGAGCAACAGGATTGGAGGGGAAAGTCAAATATCCCAGAAGTGGTGTCTGTTTTATGAACAGTGTCTTGGGTCTCCTCTAGAGTAATGGGATTGAAAAGAAAAGGCAAATATCCCAGAAATTCTGTCTGTTTTAAAAATGGTGCAGAAGGAGGCGATCCTATGTGATAGCGGTAAGTAAATTCTTCATCTTCTTTAAAGACAGAATTCCACCCCAAAAATGATTTTACATGTAAGAAGACAATTTCCCTGCTTTCCCCTGTTTCCTCCAGCTCTATATTTTTTCATTAAACCAATGCATTGGAATTATTTCTATCTTTCTGCTAAATTTGATGGGGTCTTCCAGTAAACATAATGGGATAAAATTGCTTGCTTTTCCCTACACCAAGACTCAGAAATGGTTTTGAAAAACATTTGATTTCTTTTTCTTATATGCCCTCTCTTGAATACACTAATGATGCCGATTATTTTACAGACAACTAATCTTCAGAATTAAAGACTCAAGTAAGGGAATCCAAGAGCACTTCTAATTGGGTTGATGCATGGGCTAGCAGAATAATTGATTGACACCATGATCGCTTAAGCACACAGAGAACTAACAAAATCAGATTAATGAAAACATATGGTAATTATACAACTGTGGAAAAACAAGTTGAAATCTATAATGGAGCTCAAGTGTAAATAATAACCAAAATGTGTCCTGACAATGATTAGCGTTTAAAAAGAAAATGATTTTTGAAGGGTATGTTTCTTGATTTCTTACAATGTTTAAATGGAAAGCCTCTTCTGTACTGTGAAGAATTCAGAAGTACCCTTGCCATGAGACCATGTTTATCCTTAAAGAAACACATAAAATAGCAGGATAAATAATAAAATGAGTTTGGGTGGTAACATATGTGATCTATCATGAAGCAGAATGAACATCACTGGTGGAACAGATGAACATCAATGCACACAGCAGTCCATGCATGTTTCCAAATCTGATCCAAAAAGCTTGGGTGGACCTCAAGAGAAACTTTGGGAAGTTCAGGAGGCACTGAATAAAAGGGTGCAAAGACACTGGACTTTCATGTGACGTTGGATGTAGTTTTTATTTATGTTGTGCCGTATGTGTTGCTTTGCTTGAGGTGGAAACAGTATATTTTTCCCCATTAAAGCTGAAAACTCTGCGACATTCAAATCAGTCATACTCTCAAATCCTTCACTGACTTGTTTGCTTCTCCTAATGTAGAGTGTAAAACAATGGAAGCAAATGATTCTTTTTCACAGAAAGCTACCAATTTTCTGTGAATAATCAAAAGACTGCAAGTCTGGCCAAGCTGCACAGGTTTTTTTTTTTGGGAAAAAAGAATATTTTATGATGTGCTGGGATTGAAAAACAAAGTTCCTACAAGTTGTTTTCTTCCTGTGCAAGTTCTTTGCTATGTCAGGAACACCAAATTAGAACCTAGTTGGAAAAAATATGCGGAACAAAAATGAATGAGAAATCTCAATGTTTTTATTTTGGTTGTCTGCTATTAGAAGGTTCTATAGGAATCATAACAATGGTCTGTACAATGGGGAACCAGATCAATCACAGGTTTTGCAATAGATATAATACACAGAAGCCTTCTTGAGATCATGGTACTTTGATTTCAAACAGAAATTTGGTTTGTGGAACAAAGCAAACAATTGACATATTGTAAATTGTTGCACCTCAGATCGCGGCAGTTCCCCCCTAGATCACACACATCAGGCAGATGCTACAAATGTACTTTTATTTAGAATAAGAAATAGTCCAAAAGTAGAAAGATGTAGGTAATTCAATCCAAAGCAAAAGGCAATTCAAAATAGTTCCAAAACCGTGGTAGAGAAAGCTGGCATAAATCCCATGGAAACAAGGTTGCAAAGGCAAAGCATACCGCTCCTGCGGTCAACAAGAACTTGAAACCCAGGACCCAAGTCCTTCCAAGCTGAACGTAGCTTCAGGTCTGACTAGAATCCCCTGTGCACAATCTAATAAAGAGAACTAACTTCTATGTGCCCAATGTGCCCCCTTTCTCAAGCTCCAATCTCTCCAGGAGGATCTGATGCTGGCCCTACTGTCAAATTCCTCCTCATTAGCGGCCCCAGGTGCATCGCTATCAAGCTGGGAAACTTGGTCCTCCCTATCCTCGGAATGCTCGCCTGGCAAGGGAGTGGAGAAGTTCTCGTGGGAATCAAGGTCGCTGGGCATTTCACTGTCTAATTCAGAACTAACTTCCATGGAGTCATCATTAACCTCATCTTCAGGCCCATACCCATGTAACCATCCATCATCCCAGGCTAATTCTTCATCTGCAGACCCGTACCCATCTGGCCATCCATCATCCCCGATCTGACCCTGATCAGCAGGAACCCCCGGTATCTGTCTATGGCCACTATGGCCACTAGGCTGGAACACCACATAAATAGAGGTTGGCTTTGGATTGATATCTTGTGCATGGTTTTCATGGAGTATGAGAACGAATACAATTATGCATCTATGAATAGGATTGCTCTGTGCATAACTTTGCTTGTGAAACTGCACTGAATTTCCTTTCCTTGGGCATGCTGTATTTCCATTAACTTCCAAATTCCAAACTGGATACATCCCAAAGGATGTTAAATCTCCCAGTTCACATATACAGAATTCTTGGCATCTATTAAGAAATATTGCCGTAATATCAAAGTATCTAATAGAAGCAAAATATAACAAAAAAATTAATAATGTGGAATGTGGTGCAGCTGGCTGGGAGTCAGCTGCATAAGATCTCTACTGACCAGAAGGTCATGTGTTCGAGGCCTGCCCGGGTCGGGGTGAGCACTCAACCATTGTGTAGCTCATTGTCGACCTTTACAACCCGACAGTTGCATCTGTCAAATAGGAAATTTAGGTACCACGTTGCTGGGAGGCTATTGTAACTAATTTATGAGGCTATAAATCTCCAGGAAGTGTGTAAAAGGAGTGAAGGAGTGCAACAGCACCCCCTGGTGGCCAGAGGCTGAAATGTTAAATTGTCTTACATGTTTGTATGTCAAAGAGCATTGAATGTTTGCCTGTATATGTGCATTGTGATCTGCCCTGAGTCCCCTACGGGGTGAGAAGGGCAGAATATAAATGATGTAAATAAATAAATAAAATAAATACATTGTTTATTAGGATTGATAATGATGATTTTGTAAACCCTAGGACCATGACATTAAGTAATATACTGTATATTGATCAACAGGGTTTTTAAGAAGCATCTAGGCCAAGATGACATATAGACAAAAGACAGATTTGCCATAAATTCCTTTCTGTGTCCCTTTTCTTCTGTGATCAAAACTACAGGAAAAACGTCTGCCCAACACTGTCTAACATGCAATGTTATAAACAATTGCCTTACTCAAAGCTGTTGTGGCATTAGAGACAATCTTGCAGTGATGTTCCAGGAAAATATGGAGGCTAAATTGTTTGCTAAATAAAGATATTTTGTGCAAGAACTCTGTGAGAGAGTTAAGACAGATTTTTTTGCTCTGTCATAGTTAAGAGCATTGCATGAGTGAGGCGTTGGATTTGATCCCTTGGCACTTCTCATTAAAATGACCCCAGGGAGATAAGCTAAGAACTCTGCTTTAGACCTTGAAGAGCTGGTTGGTCATTCGGAATAGACAAAAAGAAACTAGATAAACCAATAATCTAACTCAGTTCAAGGCAACTTCGAAAGTCCACGTGTGGCGGTTGTTACTTGCTATCATAGATTTTGGATGAATGGATGTACCTTCAAATGGTTATATCACTGTGACTACATACTAAGACATGAATATCAAAGTATTGTTCCAATCCCTTGTCAGAATAATGACCTCTAAATTTTGGGACCAACAGATCTTTTCTTCATTAATGCCATACATGTTCTGACATACTGCTCTACAGATGACATAGCATTTTTTCTAAATGACCTGAATTTCTGAAGCCTGTAAGGTATGCTCAGCAGCAGCAATTGGAGTTAAAATGCCAGGTGGTCAGTAATCTAAAAGTGGAAATCAGTCCAGTCACACTTCATTAGATCATCTTCAATCAAGTCCTTCGCCACTGAACCTTTAAGAGAAAGAAAGATCCCCTCAGGCTGTTAAGACTTCCAAATATGTCAATTGTGCAGGTTGCAGAGGAATTCTATGTGAAACACAGGACTTTATTTTCTGTTTAGGAGTGTCTATGATTAGGAAGGAAAAGCTGTTATGGAAAACCTTATATTTCACCTGTATAAAGTCCTGTTTTACAAACAACATTTAAGAATATTGTATTCTAAAGTGTTGATGTTGGTAAATGGGGAATTAAGCATGATGCATTTTCACTTGTCCTGTTGCTTTTGCTGTTTTGTCAGTGAAATACATAGAGACAATTGGAAATATAGATTAGCCATTTTGGACTAATATGTGTAATTCATTGCACTCTACTAGTAATGGGAAAATCTATCAATTTCCCTTTCTCCTGCATTTGGTTTGTTTAAATTTCATTATCCCTCTATCTCAAATAAGTATTTTATTTTTTAAAAGAAGGGATTTGTTGGGGAGAAAAATCCCACACAACTACTTTTAACCATCTTTATTATATATTCACATAATCTATCTATCTGAAGCCACAAATGCTTGTTTATAATACAAGGCATATCCTCAGTTAATAATAACTGTGGCTGAGGTGTGTGTGTGTGTGTGTACACCCATGATTTATCTTTCTTTGTAAATCTTTCCAGATTTATAATTATGTTAATTGCTCTTCTCCCATTGCCTCAAATTTAGTAAGCACTTCATAATATTAAAGTAAGCAGAAATGAATGTTTCATTCTAAATGCAATTATATAAAGGCTGTATTAAGAATGACTATTGCTTTCCCAAGTTCATAATACAATGATTGCCTTAAAGAACAGGCAATTCACACACACATACCATATGTGATGTTCAGACAAACTTCAATACTGCAAGTAGGTTCATCTTATTTTTCTCATCAAGAGTTGTTTCCTTCCTGCTTGCTACCAGGCAATTAAAATTAATCGTGATATAGTTTAATGGGACAAAAGTATCACTGGTACCTTTAGATAAATGATTTCTCAGTACAATTTATTTTTCCTCCTGTTTCTTGTTAAAATATGTAAATAAGCATAGGACTCCCTGCAGTCATTTTCATCAGCTTTTTGGTGTCACTGGTAATATGTTAGCATTGTTATGATGAGTGACCTACATGAAGTATAGAAATAACCAATCAGTAATTGTGTATTGAAATCTGGAGTGATTAATATAGCAGAGGGTTAGTACTTTAGCAAATAAACAACAATGATTTATTCTTCAACTAATTAAACACCTGTGAAAGTCTGGGAGAAGGAGAAAGATAGAGATGGAAGGTTCCAATCGCTCCTCCATCCATTCACTTTCACATTCACTTCCTCAAGGAATACAAATTAGAATGAAACCTCTTCTGAACCTATCATTGAATCTGAATCTTCTGTTTACATTGCCATATATGAGTGGTTGGAAGGTGCTAGATATGAAAATGATTTCTGCCCATCTTTACCCTAGGTTATGTTTCTTAATCATACAGGAACGTTCTTGAATATCTCTATATATAAAGGAGACACGGTCGTGCAAAGAAGGATATAGACAACGAAACTATACGTCGCAGAAACACCACACTAAACAACTGACTGGCCCTGACCACGAGGTACAGACAACAGTCAAAAAACCGGCCCTAAATACCTCGCAACACCCAAAAACACCCCCCCCAAAAAATTAACCAAGGGAATCCCACCCCGGACTCTGCGCTGCCAGCGCGAACGTTTAGAACGTTCGCACATGGCAGCCAGAGCGCCTCCTCCGCCTCCTCCTTTGCACAGGAAGAGCGGCGGGGGAACCTGAAAAGAGGAGGGGAACCCCTCCCTCCTCCCCAGCCCCTCCCACCTCCTTCCGCGCCACCGCTGCAACCGCGAGGGGGTCAGCGGGCGGAGGGCGGTTCACCCAGCTCCGGCCCTGCCTCCCCAGGCGCGCCAGGGCGGGAGGCAGGGCGGAGAACGGCGATCCGCCCTCCGCCGTGTCCCCAGGGATCCAGCGGCCGGGCCTCAAAGAAGGTAAGCTCCGGGCTTACCTTCTTTGAGGCGCCCGCCGCTGATCCGCAAGGGGCGGGCGGAGGGCGGTTCGCCCATCTCCGGCCCTGCCTCCCCATTCACGCCAGAGCGGGAGGCAGGGCCGGGAGGCGACCGCCCTCCGCCGGCCCCCCGGATCCAGCGGAGGCGCCTCAAAGAAGGTAAGCTCCGGGCTTACCTTCTGTGAGGCGCCGCCGCTGGATCCGCGGAGGCGGCGGCGGAGGGCGGTTCGCCCATCTCCGGCCCTGCCTGCCTCCCATTCACGCCAGAGCGGGAGGCAGGGCCGAGAGACCGGCGACCCGCCCTCGCCCACGCCTCCCCTCGGATCAGCGGCGCCTCAAAGAAGGTAAGCTCCGGCTTACCTTCTGTGAGGCGCCGCCGCTGATCCGCTGAGGCGGCGGGCGGTTCGGCGGTTCGCCCATCTCCGGCCCTGCCTCCCCATTCACGCCAGGGCGGGAGGCAGGGCCGGGAGACCGGCGACCCGCCTCCGCCGCCGAGGCGGAAGGGCTCTCCTCGGCAGAGCCGTGCCGCGGCCTCTCCCACCCACGCCGTGGCGGAGGCCGGAGGAGAGCCGTTCCGAGGCTGCCTGTGAGGCCCCGCTGCACGCCTTACTGGCGTGGGTGGGAGAGGCCGTTTACCCCCAAGGCGGAAGGGCTCTCCTTGCCAGAGCCGTGCTGCACCCTCTCCCACCTGGCCCGGTGGGAGGCGCGGCACGGCTCTGCCGAGAGAGAGCCCTTCCACCCGCCTCGGGGGGAAACGGCCTCTCCCACCCAGGCCACGAAGGCGCACAGCTGGGGCCTCCCGGCCAGCCTCACAACGGCTCTCCTCCGGCCTCCGTTACGGCGAGGGTGGGAGAGGCCGCGACGGCTCTGCCGAGGAGAGCCCTTCTACCTCGGGAGAAACAGCCTCTCTCACCCGGACCACGAAGGTGCGCAGCGCTCTCCTCCGGCCACCCCAGCCCGCCATCGGTGAGTAAGGGGCCAGGGACGGAAAGGGGGGGGGAAGAAGGAAGGAAGGAAGGAAGGAGGAAAGGAAGAGAAGGAATGCAAGCAGGAAGGGAGGGAAAGTAAGAGAGGAAGAAGGAGATAAGAAAAGGAGGAAAGAAAGGAATGCAAGCGGGAAGGGGGGGAAAGTAAGAGGAAGAAGGAGATAAGAAAAGGAGGAAAGAAAGGAATGCCAGCGGGAAGGGGGGAAAGTAAGAGAGGAAGAAGGAGATAAGAAAAGGAGGAAAAAGCAATGCCAGCGGGGGGGAAAGCTAAGAGAGGAAGAAGGAGATAAGAAAAGGAGGAAAGAAAGGAATGCAAGCGGGAGGGGGAAAGTAAGAGAGGAAGAAGGAGATAAGAAAAGGAGGAAAGAAAGGAATGCAAGCGGGAAGGGGGAAAGTAAGAGAGGAAGAAGGAGATAAGAAAAGGAGGAAAGAAAGGAATGCAAGCGGGAAGGGGGGAAAGTAAGAGAGGAAGAAGGAGATAAGAAAAGGAGGAAAGAAAGGAATGCAAGCGGGAAGGGGGGAAGTAAGAGAGGAAGAAGGAGATAAGAAAAGGAGGAAAGAAAGGAATGCAAGCGGGAAGGGGGGGAAAGCTAAGAGAGGAAGAAGGAGATAAGAAAAGGAGGAAAGAAAGGAATGCAAGCGGAAGGGGGAAAGCTAAGAGGAAGAAGGAGATAAGAAAAGGAGGAAAGAAAGGAATGCAAGCGGGAAGGGGAAAGTAAGAGAGGAAGAAGGAGATCAGAAAAGGAGGAAAGAAAGGAATGCCAGCGGGAAGGGGGGGAAAGTAAGAGAGGAAGAAGGAGATAAGAAAAGGAGGAAAGAAAGGAATGCCAGCGGAAGGGGGGAAGTAAGAGAGGAAGAAGGAGATAAGAAAAGGAGGAAAGAAAGGAATGCCAGCGGAAGGGGGGAAAGTAAGAGGAAGAAGGAGATAAGAAAAGGAGGAAAGAAAGGAATGCCAGCGGGAAGGGGGGAAAGTAAGAGAGGAAGAAGGAGATAAGAAAAGGAGGAAAGAAAGGAATGCCAGCGGGAAGGGGGGGAAAGCTAAGAGAGGAAGAAGGAGATAAGAAAAGGAGGAAAGAAAGGAATGCAAGCGGAAGGGGGGAAAGTAAGAGAGGAAGAAGGAGATAAGAAAAGGAGGAAAGAAAGGAATGCAAGCGGGAAGGGGGAAAGTAAGAGAGGAAGAAGGAGATAAGAAAAGGAGGAAAGAAAGGAATGCCAGCGGGAAGGGGGGGAAAGTAAGAGAGGAAGAAGGAGATAAGAAAAGGAGGAAAGAAAGGAATGCCAGCGGGAAGGGGGGGAAAGTAAGAGGAAGAAGGAGATAAGAAAAGGAGGAAAGAAAGGAATGCCAGCGGGAGGGGGAAAGTAAGAGAGGAAGAAGGAGATAAGAAAAGGAGGAAAGAACGGAATGCCAGCGGGTAGGGGGGAAAGCTAAGAGAGGAAGAAGGAGATAAGAAAAGGAGGAAAGAAAGGAATGCAAGCGGGAAGGGGGGGAAAGTAAGAGAGGAAGAAGGAGATAAGAAAAGGAGGAAAGAAAGGAATGCAAGCGGGAAGGGGAAAGTAAGAGAGGAAGAAGGAGATAAGAAAAGGAGGAAAGAAAGGAATGCAAGCGGGAAGGGGGAAAGTAAGAGAGGAAGAAGGAGATAAGAAAAGGAGGAAAGAAAGGAATGCAAGCGGGAAGGGGGAAAGCTAAGAGGAAGAAGGAGATAAGAAAAGGAGGAAAGAAAGGAATGCAAGCGGGAAGGGGGGGAAAGTAAGAGAGGAAGAAGGAGATAAGAAAAGGAGGAAAGAAAGGAATGCAAGCGGGAAGGGGGGGAAAGTAAGAGAGGAAGAAGGAGATAAGAAAAGGAGGAAAGAAAGGAATGCCAGCGGGAAGGGGGGAAAGTAAGAGAGGAAGAAGGAGATAAGAAAAGGAGGAAAGAAAGGAATGCAAGCGGGAAGGGGGGGAAAGCTAAGAGACGAGGAAGAGACAGAAAAAGAGAGAGAGAGACAGAGAGAGAGACAGAGAGAGACAGAGAGAAAGAGAGAATACACACACATATACATACAGACATGCACAACATGAATGGGGGGGAGAAAAGACAGGAAAAAATAGGAGGAAGGATGGATAGGAGGAAGGAAGGAGGGGAGAAGAAAGGAACACATACACACATATACACATGCACAGAAATATAGACATACACACACACACATATACACGCATATACATATACAACCACACATATACATAAGTACACACACATATGCACACACACACAGATGTACACATAGACACAAATCCATATATATACATGCATAAACACACACCACACATATATACAGACTGGGCCACAGGAAAGATAAAAAGCCACAGCAAAGCGTGGCCGGGTCAGCTAGTTGAACTATATATGTGTGAAGGTAAGGTATGTGTCACAGCTCCCATACCATAAAGGCACCAGATCTATTTGATTTTGGAAACTAAGCAGAATCAGCTTTGATTAATATTGGATGTTGCAATTAGTACCAGGCGCTGTGAGGCTATATTTCAGAGGTAGAAATTGGCAAAACTACATCTGAATATTTATTGCCTAAGGCAGGATCTACACTGCGCTATATCCCAGGATCTGATCCCAAATTATCTGCTTTGGACTGGATTATATGAGTCTCTGCTGCCAGATAATTTGGGATAAGAAGATAACCTGTTATCAGTTCCTGGAATATAGGGAAGTGTAGAAGGGGCCTAAGAAAACACTATGAAGTTAATGGGGTCATGTCTGACAGTTTCTTGCCTAAGGACACCCTGTGAAATTCATTGGAGTTTCTTATAAATCAACAAGCAATTTTGGTAATTTTTTCAAAATATTCACCATTCATCTCATTGCTCTCCAGTAACATAGACAGGACCATGCTAAGTCTTGTAGTTAAACTTCTTGATGTGGAATCATGTCCATTGTGCTATGCCTAACATTTTTTTAGCAAGATTATGTTCTGTGTATAAAATGATGTTCCTTTTTTAAAAGATTTTTTATTGTATTGTTATAATACATTTACGCTTACTTTACATTTAGTTACAATACATTTTTTGAATTCTAGATGGGACTCTCCAAATAGGAAGGAGGGAGGGAAGGAGGGAGGGAGCGGGTATTTTATTCTTGGAAGCAGCAAAAGAAAAGGAGGAGGAGCCCCCGCTCCTCGCTGCCTCTCTCTCACCCCGATCCCGAGGGAGCGAGGGCCCAAGTTTGCCCAGGCTGGTCATATACCTACATTCCATGCACATGCAATAATACAGCAGTAATAACAATGGGTATAAGAAGAGTAGCAGTATTCTGACTGGTCCCTCCTCATGCGGTGCAAGCGGGCTCTTCTCTGAGCCCGGGAAAAGCCAGCGTTTTCTGCTTGGGTGCACACACATACATATTCTTTGGGGGATTTGCTGCAGAATCTTCTCTATGAGCCCGGGTTCTGCAGCACCCCCAAGAATATGTATGTGTGTGCACCCAAGCAGAAAACGCTGGCTTTTCCCGGCTCACAGAGAAGAGCCCGTTGCACCGCATGAGGCAGGGACCAGTCAGAATACTTCGGTTTGAATTTTACCTCTTGTTATTGTTATTACTGCTGTATTATTGCATGTGCATGGAATGTAGGTATGACCAGTTGGATTACTTATAATATTAGGCACTTACAGTAGCATTCATTCTATTATACATTAGGTTGGTTTCTCACCCCAATACTCTTTGATGCTTTAGATCCTGGCAGGCAGGAGAGAGCAGGGAAGCCTGGAAAAATGTAAACAGAGAGGTTTACTCAGAAGTAAATCCACAAAGGAGGGCACTTCATCCAAAGTGCCCTCCTTGCAGATTTACTTCTGAGTAATCCTCTCTGTTTACATTTTTTCCGGGCTTCCAGCCGAAAGAAGGAGCGAGTTTAGGGCTTGCCTTGCCATAATACTTATTGGCAAGGGAGGCGGGAGGGTGGGGAGAGAGAAGGAGGGTGCCCCCCCCTTACGACCTAATAAGGACACTTAAGAAAATCCTGGCCCCCAAAGTTCTATAAAGAAAGTCCACTTCCTGGTTGGCGTTCCAGGTGCGGAAATACTCAAAAGTAGCATTTCTTACGAATTTCTTACGAATCATTTCATTTTCATGCCTAGTAACCATATTTCTTTGATTTTCTTCTGCTTTTCTTTCCATGGGTTTGCATTTCTTATAATGTCCATAATTTCCATCTGTACTTGTTCCCACACATATTCATACCATTTTTCAAGGGTCCATTTCTTTTTTTCTTTCCACCCCCAGACAATCACGGCATGTGCCGCTCTAAACATCATCATAACTAATTTTTGTTCTTGTGCTTTGATTTTACTATCCCCACATATCCCTTTTAAGAGAATATCCATATTTAAATCATTTTTTATTTTTGTATATAGTTCAATCTTCTTAAAAATTTGATTCCAGAACCTTTGTATCTCCTTACATTCCCACCAGATGTGTGAATACCAGGCTTCTCTACTCCCACAGTGCCAACATTTCGGATTTAGCCCCTGGATCATATGTGCCAATTGGATTGGTGTCCTGTACCATTTTGTTATTACTTTCTGCACTAGTTCCCTATATTTTTCTATTTTTATTTTATTTAATCCATTCCTTATCCTATCTATTCTTTCTTTCCCTAGGCCTCCTTCCTTCTCCCACCTATTTTCCATCCTTTTATACATAAATTCCTTATCTTCCAGCATTCTTCTATTCTTTTTTTCCCTAGGCCTCCTTCCTTCTCCCACCTATTTTCCATCCTTTTATACATACATTCCTTATCTTCCAGCATTCTTCCATATATTTTGCCTAACTCTTTTTGCCTTCCACTGTATCTTTCTTTTAATATCCTATCTATTATATTTTCACCCATATTGCTATCTTCCTTTTTTATTTGTTCCCAAATGCCTCTTAATGTTAGCCAAAATCTTTCTCCTCCTAAGTTTTTCAACTGACTCCATTCCATTAGTACATAGACAGGACCATGCTAAGTCTTGTAGTTACACTTCTTGATGTGGAATCATGTCCATTGTGCTATGACTAACATTTTTTTTAGCAAGATTATGTTCTGTGTATAAAACGATGTTTCTTGTGTAGAAAATACTAGTGTTGATGACTTAATCTGCCCAGGATTTGCTGTTTGGCAGATAAAAAAATACCAAGTCCAGAAATCTATTTAAATTTGGCATAGAATACATCTCAAACAACAAACATTTACTGTCAGGACTTCCTGACACTTTAAAAGTATGTTTTCTGACTATTTTCAGAATATTTTTAACATTCTTTCCCGCCACTGTATCGGACACATTGGAATGGAGATTGTGTTTAAATAAGAATGCAAACTTATCTGTATACCTTAATAAACGGAATGTTTGTATGTATGTGTGCGGAGGGTGGGAGGGCGGGAGGGTGGGAGGGCGGGAGGGCGGGAGGGCGGAAATGTGGCAGTGTTCTGATTGGTAGCCACTTTCACAGGCCACAGCGACCAGCGCGAGTGATGGACCTGCACCAAACTTGGTACACATAACCCCGCCTAACCCCCTTTATGTCCTGGTGCGGTTTGGGGGACATGACCCACGGATTATGGGATTTGTAGTACTTTCTAACACTTTGGTTCCCACAGACCACTGAGACCACCAAAAAGGACCAATACAGACCATGCTTAGCACACACAGCCCCCATGACCCACTCTACGTCCTGGTGCAGTTCGGAGGAGGGTGGACCATGGATGATGGGACTTGAAGTACCTCTGCTTACTTCCCAAGCCCGCTGCAACCCTCATCCAATCACTGATCGAGACCAAACTTGGCAAACATAACCCCCATGCCTGCCTTCACATCCTGGTGAGGTTTGGGGGAGGACTGACAATGGATGATGGGATTTGTAGTACTTTCACACCCCTCTGATCCCACAGACCACTGCGGCCCCCCAACAACACCGATAAAGACCACACTTGGCGCACAGAGACCCAGTGACCCACTCTACATCCTACTGAAGTTTGGAGGGGGGAAGAACATGGATGATGGGACTTGCAGTACTTTCCCTCACTTTCCAAGACTGCTACAAACCTAATCCTATGACTGATCAACACCAAACCTGCCACACAGAGCCCTCATGACCCACTTTACATCCTGGTGCATTTTGGAGGAGGGTGGACCATGGATGATGGGACTTGAAGTACCTCTACTCACTTCCCAAGTCCGCTGCAACCCTCATCCAATTACTGATTGAGACCAAACTTGGCACACATAACCCCCATGACTGCCTTCACGTCCTGGTGAGGTTTGGGGGAGGAATGACAATGGATGATGGAATTTGTAGTATTTTCACACCCCTCTGTTCCCACAGACCACTGTGGCCCCCAACAAACACTGATAAAGACCACACTTGGCACACAGAGCCCCAGTGACCCACTCTACATCCTACTGAAGTTTGGAAGGGGGCAGAACATGGATGATGGGACTTGCAGTACCTTCCCTCATTTTCCAAGTCTGTTACAAACCTAATCCAATGACTGATCGACACCAAACCTGGCACACAGAGCCCTCATGACCCACTCTACATCCTGGTGCAGTTTTGTGTGAGACAGACCATAGATGATGGGACTTGAAGTACCTTCACTCACTTCCTAAAAACAATGCAACCCTCATCCATTCACCAATACAGACCAAACTTAGCACACAGAGCCCCCCATGACCCAACCTACATCCTACTACACTTTGGGGGAGGGTGGACCAGAGATGATGGGACTTGCACTACCTTCAGTAATTTCATGATACCACTGCAACTCCCAATAATGATGGATCAAGACCAAACTTGGCACACAGAGCCCCCATGACCCACTCTACATCCTTCTGCACTTCTCAAATCACCCAGGCACCACCAGGTCCCCAAGCTAGTAAACATATAAATTTCAGATACCAGGTTGGGACGGAGTCCCTGTATGGGTCTAAGGGGTGCAAAGTGGACAAATTCCAATTCAAAATTAATTTTAATTTATTCCCTATTCATAATCCAATAGAGGTGAGGGACTTGAAGAAGGGGTGTTTGTATTAAGACTTCTGTCAGTTGAAAATGAACGCAATCCATAGCAAGAGAGGGTAGGAGAAATGTTTCTGTGTGGGATTCACAAAGAAGGTGGAGGTGCAGAAAGTAAAGGGAGCATTCTCAAGAAGCTGGAAGGACACTGCATTGGTGCTCCATTATAATAGCAGAGCATGGGTTCTAGAAAAAATCAGTTACCTTGTTTTTGCTGTATTACTCTAAGGACCTTGTCACATGCACTGCTGGAATTGGCCAGTATCGCTGTATTCTGGCGGTGCCCACCCAGAGAGCGTGGGGGCCTGTTACCCCATGTCCCAGGTTCCTCAACACCTCATCATATGGGAGAAAGCCTCCTTGAGCCAGCTCAATCCATCTTTCCTCCCATTGTCCACTGGCAACAATTTCTCGTAGGTGGCAGGGCAGGGCCGTAGCCAGGATTTTGATTCGGGGGGGGGGGGCTGAGTTTGGGTGGAAGAGGGTCTACCCTAGCAAACCTTTTGTATTGTTATCCCAATAACCCCATGAATGTGGGATATAATGAGCATGGGGATCAGATCATGATATGAATAAACATAACAGTTTAAATAATGTACCAGCAAGGCCTTTTCGCGGACCACCCTGAGAATTTCGGGGGGGGGCTGAAGCCCCCCTTAGCTCCCCCTGGCTACATGCCTGTGGCAGGGTTCTCCCCCCCCTGAGCTGCACTGGAAGTGCTTTTCCAGAGTGTGATGGAAGTCATTGGGCTCCATAGCCGAACTAAAAAAAACCTTGTCACTGCTGGCAAAATAAAGCCTATGTGAAGAGGACCCAAGCTTCATCTGAGGTGCATGTCCTTCATTCGATCCATATAATGGAAATGCCAGGTTGAGGCCGAATAAGTTGGCTAACCTAAGCAAGGCCATAAATGCAATGCAATTGAACTGGGATATCATCATTTGCTACTTGGTTTCTTAGCCCTTCTGTTACATTATAATGATGCTTTCCAGCAGAATGGAAATATTCCTTCATTTACAACAATGCAACACTCTGAAACAGACTCAGAGAGTCTCTTTTCTGAAAATAGTGACAGGCTCTGCATTGTACTCAGCCAGCTTTTGTTTGTATTTTTATTCTATGCCATCTCTATTAAGGTAAGTAAGGTTGTTTGAGATCTAGACAGAAGAATGGTGATTCTGTGAGCAAGAAGGCTTTCAGCTCTGTCTGTATCTCACAGAGAAAGATTGTCAGGCTGATCTTTTTCTGTTTTGCTTTCTTGCCATTGCTGTAGGACTGTTTGGTCAGTAGATGGAGCAGCAGGTCACAAACTTGTCAGCTTTCCTATGTGGCATTTTCCCAATAACAGTTACAAAAAATGTTCATGTAGACTATTTAGTTATTCTGGATTTTAGGATTTTTTTTCCTGAGCTCGCTCATTAGTGCTTGGTTTATGGAAGAGACCCATTTCTACAAAGCTATCTACATAAACCTGGTGAGCAATTATTCCCACAAGACTGAATATTCAGTGTTGTTAGAATTTAGAAATGTTGAATATTTATCAACAAGAAAAGCATTAGCATGTGGGAAAACAGTTTAAAATAAAACCCTGAATAACTGAAAAACTGTTGCTAAGATCAGATCTGCTTTAAGGACTTTCTTTTTCTTTGTCTAAGAAATTAGTCTGGTTTTTTAAATAAAAAAACAAAACAACAACAACATCCAAATTATTTCTTTTAAATCCATCAAGTTCTTGTTAGTTTCAACTGGTCAGTTTGTATATACTATAGACATGCTGCTTAGTATACTGTAGTGAACTCAGCTCTATAAAAAATGCTTGTTCGGCATTGCCTGCTTGATTAAATCTTAAAGTACATGAAAAGGCTCTTATGCTAATCTCTAACATGAAATCAAGAGCAAGCAAGTCAGTCTAGTAATTAAGAACCAAACACATCAATTAGTATCTACTAAAACTCGTCTTCTCTACTGTTTTAATTATGTGTTGCCCAAGTGTCTGTTTTCTTCTTGTATTAAAGGATGTCTGCATTATCTATACTGCAGTGTGTTATAATATAGTAAGAGTTTGATTATATCATCATTTATCCTCCGATAGCAGCCCCTACAATCATTTCAACTTTTGAGTTTTAACACATCCATTGGGAAAAAGTCTGCAAAATAAGTCTGAATATATTTTTTGTTTTGTTTTCCATCAACCTCCCCATGCAAAATCAAGGTTTTTTTCAGTCAGAGACAATTTTTCATGAAAGCCGACAGATAGTAGGGATGTGCATTTCAGGTAAACCCCATTCTGTTTTTGCTGTCTGGTTTTCGGGTGCCCCTATTCTTTTTGTGTGTGTGTGTGGGGGGTTGGAGATGCTTGAATTCAGGAGAGCAAAATGCCATTTTTCAATCCAGCAGCCTGAACATCTGTTTTCAATCTGGGAAGATCAGACCCATTGGTGGCAATAGGAAAATTTCCCAGGCTCCCTTTTCCATTGAGATGAAAATGGCCAAACAAATTGACCACTGCAAGCCCATAAAGTTTCAGAACATTTGAGTTACCCACTGATTTTTAGGAAATTCTTAACGTTTCTGAAATAAAATCTCCTTTTTAAAAAAGAAAACCTAAAAAGGTGTCCCGTGGGAGGAGCTGATTGAGATTCAGTAGTATCTCTCCCCCTCCCTCTGGCTTTCATTCCCCCCTGAAACCCTGGCCACTTAACTCAGCAGCACACACACCACAGCCACACCTTATTATTATTATTATTGTGTGTGTATATGGATATATTTATTACTATGATTATATTATATTTTTGAAATAATAGGCTCAGGGTTCTTGTGTCAGAGAAGGAGCCCGCACACAGAGAAGCCACAAGGAAAAAAAACAAGAGTCAAAAAGGTGAACAATAAACAACTTATAGGTGATCAAGGGAGTTGGGCTATCCTCTCCCTTCACTAAACTTTCCCAATATTTAAGCAAAACCTCCACAAACTGCCCTTTCAGAGCCCCCCTCCCCAAATGCACGCCCACCCTTACTTCCCTAGCAAAATATTTTTAAAAGACTGAAAGATATTAAACTAAGAAAGTTTAACTAAATTGCTAAAGGAAAAGAACTGAGGCAAAAGTGATCCAAACCAGTGATGGCACTGAGAGTACAAACAGAGCTAGCAAGCACACAATTTCTCTCTCTCAACAGTCAGGATGCCACAGGAAAATGGAGGTGTTCCCCCTGGTATTTATAGGCCAGCTTGGCTAAAGCTGAGTGGCTTTTTCCTTCTGATTTTCTCAGGCAGCAGGGCTCATAGAGAAACGCATGCATGCACGTGGCTGCTGCTCTAAACTCCACGTGTAGCCAAAAGAAATGGAAAGCATCCTCTACATGTTTTGTTGTCGTTGAAAAAAAACATGGCAGTGTCACCAATGCTGTTACGGCGATCTGATGCGTGAAAATGCCAATGGACCAATGATTTGATTCCATGTATAACAGTTTCCTATGTCCAGCTGACATGCTCAAACAAGTCAAAAGTATACTTGATGCCATGACCACATCAGCCATTGTAGGGGCAGAAAACACCACTTTTCTCCACTGAGGTCTATGACACTACTCTTATTAACTGCAGAGAACTGGCCTCTTGCCCCCATACTTGTTATTTATGAAAAATGGCATGCAACAGAATGAAAGCTTTATGCCTTCTTATTAAGTTTTTGACATTAAAAATGTTTGTGGAGCTCTTCTGAAGCACAAATCAATAAAAGCTGGTCAATAAAGCTGAAATGAACTGGCTCATTCTTATTTCTCATATTGAATTTTAGGGATCTCTGATCTTTGGTGTATATTTGCATTCAAAATCATGTCCTCAGTTAAAACTGGCCATTTGGATCTTGCATGCAGAAAGAGATAATTTTGCATTTCAATTGTTACTTTATTAATGGCCATTCTGCTTATTCTCCCTGCCTGCATAGAAACAGATGCACATAAAATACATGACATCCCAAAGGCAAAGCATAAATGGCTTTGAAAGATACATCAACCAGTGAATGAAACTAATGTTATAAAAATCATCATCCACCCTTTAAATAGTCCTTTCTTCAGATCCACTAGAAGACAGTCAAAATTAAAAGATTCTGAATCATTTCCAAAAGATAGACAGTGCAAGTCCATTCATTCAGAAATACTGCTACTGTCCTCATGGAATGGTGAAATACAAGATGTATGACTCTCTGGTTGACTACTAGTCAGGTTCCAAGCAAAATTCAAAGTGTTCATTATGACTTTAGTGCTAATGATTCTACACAATTATAGCTTTATGTTCAGGTTGAATGTTATGTCAAAGGTCACATCTGTTCCGACTTCTTAGGTTGGGATGGACTTGGATCAACTCTATGGCAGCCAAATGTTGAATGGAGTTGATTGGGGGTAATGTGAGACAAGGCCACTTTAATGTGACCTTAACCTGTGTTAACCAAAGTCAAAATACTCCAAATTTTGGGTCAGAATTCAGAGTATCAAGGTCTTCCTTGATTTTTCATGCTCACGCAGCCTGGGGACACAGATTGGAACTAACTGTTTTCTCCCATCCTCTCCAGCCACAACATGGATCATAACTGTTTACCATTGTCTTGGGTGATAAAGTGAGGAAGGGAAAAGGGAAAGGAGGAGGCCATTTTCCCCTCTCCTCTCTCTTGTCTATCAATTGCCCCAGCTGATGGCACTGTGAGTAACTGCCAACAAGCAAAATCCATGTTGAGGCTGGAGACTGCTGCTTAGCATGGAGGATGTAAGGGGACAATAAGGTTGACTCTCCTATGGCATCAAATAATTGCAAGTGTAAAGAACTGATAGAGCTCTACTTGAGCCACAACATAAGATTAGCATCACAAGAAAGCCATGAATTGGACTGAGCAAGTGATTTTGAGTCGACGGATTATATGAAGAAAATATCATACCTCAAAAGTTTGTTATAGACTATTCACAACCTGAAGAAGGATCCCTGAAACAAGAATACTGTACCCGGGATTACTTGTTATTGTGCTACCATATAATCCTGACAGTTGTGTGTTATGTATATAAATCCGACATTTCTACTATTCTCCTTTTGAGATTTATATAGACTATGTTTAGGAGTTCTAGTATAGTAATAATTAGAACCCAGTTGGGACTGTAAAGCAAAACCAAACATTGTTCTGGAATTATCAATTTCTATTGAAACCATTTTCATTATATTGCAATATAGATATCTGTGCATATATAGATCAAATAATGTTCAGCAATGCTTAACAGTCAGGACTCCCTCCAGTCTCTGCAGCAGCAAATAAGTGTTACCAGAGAACAAGGTAACAGCCCAGTGGACTGATGCAGTCTTGGTTAACGTTGACCAAAAAGTCTAGGATTTAGCACATGAGTACTGCATCTATGGCTACTCTGCAACAGTTACACTGGACTAACCTGCCAAGTATACAGTCATGTTTTAAACAAACGGTATAGCCTTTCCACTACTACTGTTGTTGATGATGACAACAATGCTGATGGTTTTATGTATTTAGAGGTCAAGTGTAAAACTTTGTCCACATTCTATCCCTCGAGTTTTATTTTCTCCAAGCAATGTTTGGCTTGGTCTCTACAGGGCATGAGTGTGAGTTTTCCCCAGCACCTGGATCATGCTTTCTTTTGTATTAAATCTTACTTGCAAAGTGTTGCTACCTTTATTGGTTTTATGTTGTAAGTCACCCAGAGCACCTCTGGTGGAGGGCGACTAAGTAAGTAATAAAAATTGATTGATTGAGCAGAAAGGGAAATGACTTCAATTTCATGAACAGAAAACAACTTTTGGGTGGTGTTCTACCTGAGTGCAGAGGGCTAGCTTAGAGATTTAGGGGACACTCCTTCAAATACAACTTCAGTCCTCTAAAGAAGTCCCAGTCTTCCAATAGAAGGGAATAACCAGAGGAAATGCAGCTCTACTTTCTTTACACTACAAATGTAAGGGTGACTCTGAGGAGGGCAAGTGGGTCAATTAGTTCTTCATCACATGAGGATGAAGCCAATTACCTGAGATTAGGTTGGTTGAGTATGCAGCCTAGATTTTATGAATCCTTTCAAGGGAATCTGATTTCATTCTTTCTCCACCCCTTAAAAATGAAAAATTTGGTCCTTTTCATCATCCAGTTTGAACAAGAAATGGAAAGTATACTAATATTTTTCCAACTCTACCACCCCCAATCACCCAACAGCCAGGGACCATTGAATAATAGACCATTGATTATTCTGTACAATGTTCTTCTCCTATTTAGTGTGCCAAAATGTTGCACACTAAATATTCTGTGGAGAAATGTGGGTTTCTTGCATAGAAAACATTGTTTCCTATGCAAGAATCTTGTTTTATGTACAAAAACAGGGAAGGTTGGGGCATGAAAACACATTTCTCAGGGAAATAATTTCTATACATCATTTCAGGATGTTTAATTTTGAGACAAACACTGCAGAGGAATATTCATTTTCCCCCCAGCTTAGAGAAAATTACTTCCGTTTATCCTCATGTGAGGGCAACACAGTTGAGGATGTACTTTAAATGAGGGTTGCTTTTCTTGTTTTTATCTTATTGCTGTTATCTTCATCTTTCCACACTTTTCCTGTTCTGATGTTTGTAAGTTATGTTATTTATATAATTAAAGATTCCAAACAAGGAGGGTGCTGGCAACAGCTCTACTTTTTGCTTGTGATTCTCTTATGTACCAGGTAGTGTTCAAAATTCTATAATAGGAGTTGAGGTCCTGACAGGTGTCATTTCCATGGAGGCTTATTTCAAAATGTTGTTAATGAATAACACTTGGAAATTGGCAAAAACAACGTATTCAAAAACTGTTAATCCCTAATTATTTTTATTTTAAAATGAGCATCGCACAAGTCAACAAAATAAAAATTATATAGAACTAGAAAACTATTTTCTTTTAGAATTCATATGCACTGCACTCTAGAACTTGAACCAGGTATTAAATATATTAAATATTTGACAGGAGATATGCCAAGTTCAGTGTTCCATGAGGAACCAAGTGATGGAACTATGCTTTTATAGGTGCTTACCAATGATTTTGTAAAAAAAAAAGACTGCATGTCACCTTGCATTTCAACACTTAAGTTCCTATTTTTGAATGAATGTTATTTTAAAATTCATATAAGTGAATGTACTTTGTCTCAAAAAATACTCATTTGCAAGAGTAATATCTCAAATTTTAAATGGCATATGGATATGGTTCTCAAGGAATTAATTGCTTCACAAAATCCAGGAAAAGTGTGAAATCCAAAGAACACCTATGTTCTAAATTTTTATTAGTTCAGGAGGTGTGAATTGGGTCAGATTTGCAATAAAAGGAATCCCTCAAGCCTCTTTACTAGCGGCACTCTGTGCTCTGAATGTATAGGTTAATGTGCAATGTGCATAGAAGGAAGACCCTGTCTGAGAAATGGAGATCAAAACTAATGGCCTTTACTCCTTTTGACCTTACAGTTCTGCAATTGCCATAGCAGCTGTTATCTCAAAAGCATAGCAGGTGTTGCCTCCAATTAGCTTCACCTTCTGGAATTTATGGTGAGGGGAATAAGAAGTCTAGTCCTCAATCATTGTGGAATTCTGATCCAGCCATCTGTAATCTATTATGACCCTTGACTAGTTCCTGTCCCAGTCTTAATGCTTTGAGATCATTAAAGTGAAAGCTTCATGGATGTACAAGAAAGATACTTCTCTTGTCAGCTGGAGGCACTTTCTACCACTCTAATTTTTGTATGTGTCATGTTCTACAGGATTTTTTTAAGATCAAGAAAAACTTGGATTATTGGAAGTTGGATATCTTCATTGAATCACAACTTTGTTTTGAGAAAAGTACATTTTGTGATTAATTTAGGGCACAATCCTAACTCGCCAAAGCAGCGCTCTCACGGAGATAGGGAACCAGGTGCTGGGAGGCAGGACGAACCTTTGATAGGAGACGGAGCATTGAGGCGAGCAGGAGGGGCTGGTTCCACAGCCTAGACAGGCCGAGGTCCCATAGCACAGATTGGAGGAGGAGAAGCCTAGAGCGTCGGGGCCTCGCCAAGGGATTAAGTATAGGATCCGTGGGAACGGATCCTCAGTACCCTCGGCCACGTCTATCATCTACAGACGTGTAGCGAGCTAAGATCCACGTAGCCAAGTCTGGGCTAGTGGCCTGCCAAGGAGTGCCTTGGACCTTGCAACCCTGCCTTGTTCCTGATCCGCTTTTGCTAAGCGGAGCCTTGCCAAGTCTTTGGAAACTTTCATGCCAAGATTGCTTTTGGACTATACCATTCACCTTTTACCTTTGGATTACTTTTGCTATTTTTATGGACAATACCTTTTCAACTGTTTCTTATCTTCAATAAAGTAGTTAGCTGATTACCGTCTCTGTGTGTGTGACAGCAGCCAAAGATGACCTGAACTGACACAAGGCCTGCTGAAGCTGAATCAGATAGAATGAGAAACATTACTGTTGGACGCTTGAAATAGTGAATTTGTTTATTTTCTTGCAGATCTTACCCAGACTTTAATTGTATCCTATTCACTTTTGTTTTTGTTTTCAAGAATAGAAGTAGTGGGAATGGAACGGTAAACCTCAGCAAAGAAAAATCAGAAAACAGGTCTCAGGATGGGAAGAACAGGGAATAATAAGACAAAGGGCATCAGAAAATGAGACAAAGTTAAGCTTCTTAATTATTTTAATTTTTATTGCTATAAAAATCTAACACTTAAATTTTTGGCCTTAAAAATCTTTAAGCTGCTTAATTACTTACATTTGCTTAATTGTGAATCTCTTGAGAGCAGAACTGGGTGTTGAATGGGGAAAGTATAATAATCTGCTCTCTGCCCATGGGACAGATCAGGCTGTAAATCTAAAGAAATTATTCAAATCAAGAATATCGCCCACATGTTCTGTTTGTGTATAGTGCCACTCTATAATTTACATTCATAATTTTTTAAAATGTTTTTGGCAAAGACAGGAATAACCAGAGATTCATTGAAATGGAAATGTGCAGAGCTTGGAAATAATTAGCTTTTTGACAAGAATCCCCAGCATCCTCTAGCCAACATGCTGGAGAATACACTCCAAAAATTTGGGAGCTATAGTTAAAAAAAACACCTTTTCCAGCTTTTTTCCAGCTTTTTTTGGAATTAAAACCAAGAAAAGGAAGGAATTCCCCTCTGAACAAATTCTTACAAGAAAACCCCAAGATACGCCCACCTTAAGGTCTCCATAAATCAGACATTACTTGAAGGCACACACTAACGTCCAAGATCACCTGCATGTAACATTAGGGTGTTGATAACACCAAAGCACCTTTTGATCTCAGGATTTTTCTGTCTTCTTCTCCCACTTACTGAAATTCAATATACATATTTTGAGCCAATAATTTCCTGCTTTGTCTCCATAAATTCATTAGTTCTTCTTATCCACATAAAAATTATATAGGTGTAGACTTTGCTGCTACAAAACTGTCTACATTGCTGTTTGAATGCACATGGACTCCTGTATTTACCACCATTTTCTTACTTCCCTTTACATATGTTAAGATCAGCTTCCTTCTGGTAGCAAGACATTCTCTGGCATCCTTGATTAGGTGGTCTTTCAATATATGCTGAAAAAAATTCAGCATCTGAGCAATGGATTCAGTTTTTAGGAAGAAAATAATCCAGATTCATGGTGGTAAGAGCTGTTTGACAGTGGAATACCATGCCCTGGAGTATAGTGGAATTTCCTTCTTCTGAGGTTTTTGAACAAAGGTGAGCTAGCTTTTTGACAGAAGTAATTTGATTGAACCATTTATTTATTTATTTAAAACTTTTGTACCCCGGCCGTCTCACCTTCTACATGGCAGGGAGAAGGAGTGGGTGTCCTTTGGGTTTTCTTCCAACTCTATAATTTGTTCCTTATACTATCAGGTTATTCTTCCTAATGTGAAGTTGAAATTCTATTTCCTAACATTTCAATCCATTGGTTCAGGACCAAAGCTCTAGAGCAGTTAAACAGAGGGCCAGTTCATGGTCGCTTAGGGTGTTGGAGAACTAGACTTAAGTTTGAAAAAAAAATGAATGAATTCCTATGCACACTGAACATATCTTATTTGTAATGCAAAAAAATCTCCCCAAAAAGAATAATATAATATTTAAAATGAAAAACAATTTAAACCAACATTAGCTTAACAGCATTTCAGTAGGAAGTGTGGGCCTGCTTTTTGCTCATGTGATAGTTAAGTTTCTTAGGATTGCTATTGTTCTGTGCCTTCAAGTCGTTTCAGACTTAGGGTGACCCTGAGTCTAAAGTTTAGGGTGGAGGGCAGGTAAATCAACTTTGAGGGCCACATCTGGGCCATGGGCCGGTTTGGGAACCCCTGCTTTAGAGAAACTGGAAACAAAAAAAATTCTCCCTTAATTTAGAATAGAATCATATAATCATAGAGTTTGAAGAGACTACATGAATCGTTTAGTAGTCCAACCTCCTATTATGCAGGAAAAGCTTCCAAGGAGTGAGCTTCCACCACACTCTGAGGCAGCGAGTTCCACCACTGAATACCTGTTACAGAGAGGAAGTTCTTCCAAATGTTCATATGGAATCTCCTTTCCTTTAATTTGAATCTGTTGCTCCAAATTCTAGTCTCCAGGACACCAGAAAACAAGCCTGCTCCCTCTTCCTTATGATAGTCTTTCAATTATTTAAACATGGTGGTCTTGTGTCCTCTCAACCTTCGCTTCTGCAGGTTGAGCATTCCCAATTCTTTAAACCACTCCTCATGGTCTCTTTTGATCATTTTAGTTGCCCTCCTCTGGATACCTTCCAGCATGTCTTGAATTGTGGTGCCTAGAATTGGACACAGTATTCCAAGTGAGGTCTGAGTGAAGCAGAACCGATCTTATCCCCCTTTTCGTACAATCCAAAATCCCATTGGCTTTTTAAGCTGCTGCATCACATGCTTGGCTCATATTCAACTAGTTGCCCACTAAGACTCCAAAATCTTTTTCACATGTACTGTTGTTGAGCCAGGTGTCACCCATCTTGTATCTTTGCATTTCTTTTTTTCCTGTCCATCTGTAGTGTTTTACATTTATCCTTGCCGAAATTCATTTTTGCTAGTTCTGACTGAATTCTCTAATCTGTTGATGTTGTTTTGAATTCTGAAACTGTCTCATCTTATTGTTACTTACCTTTACACTGGGTTAAACTAGCCCAATATCCTACTATGGCTTTCATGGACCACATTAGTGAATACGTTTGGTAACCCCATGTAGCCATGGGGAAAATTCAAACAATGATCTGAGAATGTCCAGTGCTGAAGTCTCCAGTCATAGCCTCACCCTGAAGATGAGGAATCTATGGGCACTTCCACACAGGGCTTTAACCAGATTAGGAGAGGGTTTCTTTAACCCACTCCAAAGTGGGTTTACATCCTCACAACTCCCCTAAAAACTTAAGCTTTCTTGGGTGGGTTTCCCCATGTCCCCATGCATCAAGCTTCCCCTCCCCAAAAAATCAGCCTTAAAATAAAGAAAAATGTACTAGGTCACCATGTACTAGGTCCGGCAGCCCTCTTGGCAGGTAGAAATGACGTGCCAGGAGGTGGGGATGGATGGGTGGAAGCAATTTGCCCCATCGCCTGCTGATGCATCATTTCTATCCCCCAAGAGGGCTGCTGGAGCAATCTCATAGCAACCCAGTTTTTTCTTTATTTTAAGGCTCTTTTTTGTGGGGGGAGATGGAGCCCTCTTCATTTTTCTGGGCTTGTGGAACCTGAAGAAGCGAGTTGGGCTGTGGAGACAAACTACTGGGACTGTGGAAGCAGTTCCACAAGTCTGTCTCCACAGGATCCATACCCCATTACAACCGAGCCTTTCAGGTAGGCCCAGATCTAATGAGATATCTAATTAATTTGTAGAAATCAGGGTTTTGCTGCTTTGTCACAAATTAATTTGCTTTTACTTGAGGCATTGTTTGGACACCTCAAGTAAAAGTCCAACAGGGCCTGTATTTGTGCCCTGTCTGGAAAGGCCCTGTGTGAATAGTTCTCACTGGAGGCAGCTGATCAGCATCTTTGAAATATTGAATCATGTATGTAAGTGTTTTCCTGGAATGCAGTCCATAAAATTGAATGCAGGGTCTTATATACATTTTTGAGGTATCCATTTCAGCCAATCATTCCTCCAAATTAAAAAGCCATCACTTGTAATTTGACTCAATTAACAATTTTATAGGTGGCAATTAACTTTATTGTTAATTGATTCATCATGAACAAAATGCTGAGGGGAAACATGCACTTAGTGTGATGTTTAAAGTGCTAGAGAAATGTACATAATTTTAATGTTTATGCCAATGTGGAGGGTGTTTTAAGACCAGACTGGAGGTTTAAAAAAGCAAACAGTATTTGCTTGAGCATACAAACATTTTGTGGATGCATTCAGCAATGCATAACATCCTTTGTTTGTTAAATCACATTTATGGTGGTGCTTGAAAAAATGAAATAAATCCAGCTTTAAAAGATTATTATCTAAAAAGGAAAATATGGAAAGAGAAGAGAGAGAATGAGAGAATAAGATAGAAGGCAAACAAAAGCAATAACAAATAAGCAAGATGGAAGTCTTTTAACAGTACTTGTCATAAGCAGAGATGGCACAAGGATAAGTGAAGAGCAGGAATGTAGAAAATCTCTACTATAGCACCGAGACCATGGCTGCATCCTATGGAATCCAAGGATTCATAGTTTCATGAGGAATGCAAAATTCTTAGCCATGAATCTGTAATGTCTCATCAAATTAAAAATTTAAGAATTCCATAGAATGCAATCACAACAGTTTACATGGAATTGTAGAGCTATAGCTGAGTGTGAAATGACCCCCCATGTCTTCTGCTTCTCCTAACTCAGGGCTGTCCAACAGGCGGCCCTGGGGCCGTACACGGCCCCCGAGCCCCTTCCCTGCACCCCCCTAACTTGTTTTAATAAAATACAAATAAAAAATAAAATAAAAAATAAAATAAAATACCTACTTCCGGGTTTAGGCAAGCATCGCAAGGGAGGTCGAAATCCCGTCTGTGGCTGCGTAGTCTCGCAATAGCTGCCGAAATCTCTGGTCCTGCGGGATTTGCGGCTGGCCTGGGCGGGTCCCTCCTCCTCCCTCGCGGCTGCTTCCAGGCCAGCCCCCATTCCCTCAGAGAGAGGGAGGAGGGGAGTGAGGCAGGGAAAGCCCCTCCTGGCTCCGTCCTCTTCCTGTGGAGGGGCCTTGCTTCCCGCCCCGCGGATGGGACAGCTGCCGCGCCCAGCCTGAGCTTGGCCTCAGCTGCAGCGGGGCTCTTCGGGGATGGTGGCAGCATTGGCGCTTCGGCCCTGTGGCGGGGCTCCCACAGTATGGGTAAGGAAGGGCCTGGCTCGAATCAATCAATCTAAAAACAGTGGGATGTTGGGGGAGGGGGGAGGAGTCCCTCAGCGGCGGTTTCCTTGGCGACGCTTTCTTCCCCTCCTCCGCGCCCCCTCCCCCTTGTTGTGCTGCCTTCCCCCGCGTGCAGGGCGCAACGTGGCTTCCTTTGCACCTGCCCTCGTGGCTTGTTTTCCCTTCAGGGAGGGAGGGAGCTCTTTGGGCCTCCTCCACCCGCCTCTGGAAAAGGAGGCCCCATCAAGCCCTGCGACGGCATTGAGGTGTTTGGGGTTTTTTTGGTGTGTCCCAATTTGAGTGTGGACTCAAATAACTCAAAGGTATTATGAAACATTCCCCCAAATCCACCAGTGTTCCCATTTGGGTATATTGAGTATTCATGCCAAGTTTGGTCCAGATCCATCATTATTTGAGTCCACAGTGCTCTCTGGATGGAGGTGAACTACAACTCCACAACTCAAGGTCAATTGTAAGTAAATTGGAGCCGGGGAGGGGGCGGAGCCGGGGAGGGGTGGAACCGGGGGCAGTAGTGGAGCTGGGGAGGGGGCGGAGCTGGGGGCGGAGGCAGACCCTTCGGCCCCCCAGGTGATCAGTGACCGGAATTCTGGCCCTTGGGCCCGTAGAAGTTGGACAGCCCTGTCCTAACTTATCTGGTACACACTTTGATATTGCTTGACTACATAAATGCCAGTTATCATTTCTGAAAGGTTGGAGGATGTGGGAGAATTAAAATTAGGATGCAGGTCTGGCCCATAACTTCTCTAGTAAGTAGATGAAGGTCTGTCACCAATAAGTAAATGCTAGGAAGCAGTGTGAAGCCAACAAATGGCGGAAATATTTGGGCCTTCAAGTCCAGATCTGAGCATGCATTGCAGGCATGTGTTTTCTTCCTCATTTATAACTTTTTCTATGTGTGATGTGTTCTTCCTCTGGTTGTAATCCCAGCTGTATTCTAGTCTACAGTCAGCCCTTTATATAATCAGATTCTGCATCTATAGATGTAACCTTCCCAAGCTTCAATACACACACAATCCAAAAGACACAAGAAAATTTGGCCATTTTGTATAAGGAACACAATTTTCTATGCCATTATATGCATTTGGATTTGAGTGTCTATGAATTTTGGTCTCCACCAGGTTGGGCAGGGGCTCTTCTGATCTCAAGCTCGAGTAGATACCAGGGGCTTACTAGTGAGGCCAGCCTACCTGCACTTAAATGGATGTTGCTCTTTCACAGTTTTTTCCCATGTCAGGTGCAACTTGAGAAATTGCAAGTTGCTTGTGGTGTGAGAGAATTGGCCATCTGCAAGGATGTTGCCCAAGGGACACCCAGATATTTTGATGTTTTACCATTCTTGTGGGAGGCTTCTCTCATGTCCCCACATGGGAAGCTGGAGCTGACAGAAAGAGCTCATCTGCTCTCTCATTGAATTCGAACCTCCGGCCTGTTGGTCTTCAGTCTTGCCGGCACAAGGGGGCTCCTCTTTCCCAGTGGGGAATATGGATAGTGCTGATTTTTAGCCAGTGACAATAGCAATGGAAATAGAATCTCATTCTCTGCCTCTCTTCAGAGAATCAAAGTTTAATAATGCAATAGCTTGTAAAGCAATGGAGTTTAAATAATGTTACCCAGCAAAAACACTATTTACTAATTACTACAAGTGTGGGAAATCAGGGAAAACTTTCAACAGTTTGTCATCCTACCATGACAGAATTATAAGACTTGCTTGCACTTGCCAAATAAAATTCTGGTTTCAAATTGATTAACAAAAACAAACAAAACAAAAACAGTATAAGAGACAGGGATTCCAACATTGGAATTCAATATTTAGGGGAAAATATACAATAACTGCCTAAGTAATAAAATGCACAATAAAAATGTGTTGAGCTCTTTTTCATGGCATGACTGAGAGAAGATTAATTTTGTAAAGTGCTTAGCACCTGCAAGGGTGCTAAGCCCCTCCTATCAATTTCTTTTTGACATTTTGAGATCTTGAAGGAATGAACTTGGGGAAGGTGGAATTCTTATTAAATGTTTCTTATTTTATTTCTTTATGCAAGTGAGAAAGAAGGAATGATCTGTTCATTTTACCTTGATGTGAGAAAAACCTCATAAACTAAGATTTCTGTCTTTAATTTCCAAATATGAAAATATGTTTTCTTATTTTCATTCTCTGTATGTATGTGTGTGAGTAGAATGCATAAGGCTTAATGTAACCAAAGGGAAGAACCTTTAAATCTTGATTTTTACCCCCAAATCTCAGGGACTGAGAAAGCCATAGGTATGTCACAGGTAGGGTTCTGACAACCCTATCTATCATCCACCAATAGCTTCCTAGGGGTCAGAATGTTCCCTAAATGTGGAATTCTATGTGAATGTGACTGTCTTTCCTGGAGGATCTACATATTGATGACAAAACATAAATCTCACATCTAGTCTGAAAGAGAAGGTCTGAAAGAGCAATGTAGTGTTTAACAGACAAGGCAAACATTGCTGATGAAAAAGAATGCTAAATGAAGTGAGGGCTGAAGATGGAGCCATATGGAACATAATGTTCTTTGATATCCGGCTGCCTAAATTGCACATGATGATTCCAGGAAGGTAGAAGCATCAATATTTTAGGTAAGTAAAGTGGTGGTGAGGCTTCATTTCATTCTGCGGCAGTAAAAGAACAGGTGGAGAGACAGAACAAATCATGAATGAGAAATGAACTGTGAGAAGCTAGAACAAGGGGTTGGACAAGGACTGTGTGGGTTCTTTAAGGGTATATCCTCATCATTCCTTCAGGCTTTAATAAAATCCCCAAAAGATATGCAAATATACAGGGAGTCTGAAATGATTCCACACCATGTCTACACAGTCTGTTTAATCTGAGGCCATTCTGGTGCGTTATGCTTCAAATTTGCCATGAATTGATCATGATGGTGACTACGGGTACTGGGCCAAATCTTCAGTGACACTGCATCACTGTCCATACACCAAAAAACAGACTTGTTGCCTGTTTTTTGGTGCTGCTCCCACTGCATACACACAAAACTTAGAGCTCCATTCAAAGACGGCTTGCTGCACTGTGTGTTCTGCTGTGGTTATAACTTGGAAAAGAACCTGAGGGAAACCACTCTAGAGTTTTCAAGAAGCACTGGGGTTTTTTTCTGACTCTACTTAGCTCAGAGGAAAGTCAAGGTCCTCTGTAACTATATATTACCTGGACTGTCACCACAGGATGGAGCTACCCACACTTTCTTCTCCTTTTTGCCATGTGATAGCAGAAAGGATGGTGGGTCAACATGCGTTGCTATCCTTTCTGTCATCTGATGAGGGGCGAAAAGGGTGCCAAAGCTCCCTCTCCCATCCCCTCCTTCTGATGAGGGGAGGAGGGAGGGCACACGAGGTGCCAGGAGCCACCCCTGCATGCCTTCCCTTTTGCTGGCAATTGCCAGACCAATGGCATGACCCAAAAAGGCTGTGTGAAGAGGTCACATACCTGCAAGGTTTTGGCTCCAGAACCTGTTGCAGCAACAAGAGGGGGTGGGGAAGGGAAGAAAGCAGACAATCACACACCATATTATTGAATAGTGACAATGTGCACACTTCACTATGTCTGCATTCATGTATATACTTAAGTGGGCGAGATGTTTAATGGCTGCTGGAAATCTTGGATCCTATGAATCCAAAGATTCCACTGTGTATACAGTATTTGGGGATGGGGAGATTGAGGACAATACCCAGTTTCTTATCTCACTTCTAGTAAATAGAAAAGAATATAATTAGAAAGAAAAGATACAGGGGAAAAAACATAAATATGAATTAACATCCAGTTCTACCCCCACAATAGACAAACTAAATTTCATATATGAAATTGATAAATGATCATGAGAATTTACTTGGGCACTTAAAATGTGTAACACCTAAAGTTATCAGTAACTCCTGACTCAGCCCTGTAAAACAAAACCCCTTTCATAATTTCCTTTTGTGCTAGAGATAGTTTGTGTGAGGGGGGTGGGGAGTGAAAAAGTGGTCCGCTGCTTCCTGATCAACAGGGAAACGGATATCTATCGATCTCATTAACTGCTTTCTAGGAAGTTGGAATTGGGAGATTTCATGCTTCCTATATATTCATAGACATCATGGATAGAGAACAGTCATGAATGTGTAATTCTAGAATCTAGATTATGCATTCCTAGCTGATTTACAACCACAAGTTTGCCATTGCAGCCAGCACAGAGCCCACTGGACCCCATCACTTGACTCTCAGATACTTCTGGTGAGGCTCTGTGCTGGCGGTACTGGTGAACTGTTCTATGACGGGGACCTCTGAACATGGGAGACTACCTGTGTTCAGATTGAAAATGCTGGGGATAAAGCAGGAGGAACCCGGAAAGATACACTTTCTAGCATATGATGGTCAAACAGATGATGTGCGTGATGCAGTGCACTGGCCGATGGATTAACCCCGCTGCCCCATGATTTGTCCTGCTGCTTTATGGCTCCCCTGGCTGTTCCCTACAGCAAGGATCTCCATATGATAATGTCCATAGTGGGCATTTTAAAAAGAAATATGATGCCAGAAATATTTTGGAGAAACAGACGGTTCCACAGTGAAACAGATAATTGTCTCTGTGGACAATTATTCTGATGCTGTCATCCCTTCCTCCTTCTATGACTTTTCTTTCTGTGTCTATGTGCCTTCAAATCACCTATCAACTTAATGGGGATCCCATTAAATTTTTAGGGCATTATTAGGCAACTTTTTCTTAGGTAACTCAGAGGTGGTTCTGCCAGTTCTTTTCACTAAAATATAGTCTGTTGCACCTGATATTCATTTGTAGTCTCCCATCCAGATGCTAACCAGAGCTGACCCTGCTTAACTTCCAAGATCAGATTGGATCTGGTGCTTTTAGGGGCCCTTCCACTCAGCCACATATCCCAGAATATCAAGGTAGAAAATCCCAAATTATCTGCTTTGAACTGGGTTATCTGAGCCCACACTGTCATGTATTCCAGTTCAAAGCATATAATGTGTGATTTTTTCAGTTGTATGGAAGGGGCCTCAGTTAACCATGGCATCTATTATTTCTTTCCATTTATCTGTATGTACTCTCTGAAAGATAAGAATTATGAAAAAAAGTCCTGAAACAAAGTTTGGAAAGGAAGGCTCATCACAATCAACATAAAATAAAATAAGCACATTTTTGTTAAAGCAACCTAGGAGGAGAGGGAGATCTTTACTCCAGATAAAATTTAAAGGTGTTGTTCCATATTGACTGAAGAACTTATCTCAACAGAAATGGCTATGTCATGGTCATGTACACCTTTCTTCTGTCGCCTTCCCCAACCATGTGGTTTGAGGTCTCATCATGGTGAGTTTACTGTTCCCCTTCTCCAGCTGGAACAGCTTTTAAAAAGAATACATTTTACATAAACTGTGTTTGAAGCTTCAGAGATTCCAAGCAGACACACAGTGGCTTATTAATGTCACTTTTTTGACTTGCAACTGCACACTCGTATTGAGATATTACTGTACTTCCTTTAAAGCATTGATGGCATGGCCAGCTGGGAAATGTAAAGTGTGAATGCCACTGAAGGTTCCTTTCTATCTTGTCTGTCAGGTATGGACTAATTTACCCAAAGCATTCATTTATAACAAGGTAGGACACAAATCCTTCAGCAGGCCAGCTACAGCACTGAAGCACATAGATGTATTTCTTTTTTTTGTTCTCCAGAATATGATAGCCCCATCTGGGGACTTCATTAGAGGGTTAACAGGATTCTTTCTATCAGCTACTTTGGCAAATTACTGCATTTGGGGTGTATTTATAATTTAAAATGAGTAAAGTGGAAAGTTTGAAAGGGATTGAAGTGTGGCAGAATACAACAGGCCAGTGTTCTGAAGAAGAAGAAAATTGTATCAAAACACAGCTTATGATGCCTGTTTGGGAGCCTACAAAGATATGAGGGAAGTGAAATCTTGCCTGTTCGATCTTGCCTGGAGGGGCTATGTGGGCCTCTGTTGAAAATCATTAACAGCTCCCTTGAGCAAGGAGTCTTTCCAGAGTGCTTGAAAGAGGCGGTGGTAGCTCCATTACTGAAGAAACCATCATTGGACCCCGCGGTTCCCTCCAACTACCGCCCAGTGTCGAATCTTTCATACCTGGGCAAGGTAGTTGAGAGGGCAGTAATGAAGCAGCTGCAGTCCTTCTTAGATGATACAACATGGCTTGACCCCTTCCAGTCCGGCTTCCGTTCGGGGCATGGGACGGAGACGGTCCTGGTCTCCATCACAGACCAACTCCGCTGCCAGCTTGACCAAGGCGGGTCTGCGCTGCTCGTGTTATTGGATCTCACGGCAGCGTTTGACACGGTCGACCACAATCTTTTGATCCACCGCCTGGCCATGGCTGGAGTGAGGGGGACAGCCCTTAAATGGCTGGCCTCCTTCCTCCACCAGCGGTCTCAGCGTGTGAGGAGGGGCGGGGTGGTCTCTGAGGGTTCCCCACTGATTTGTGGGGTTCCCCAGGGGGCCATCCTTTCCCCTCTGTTATTTAACATCTACATGCAGCCGCTTGCACAGCTGGTGCGGAGTTATGGGCTGACCTGTCACCAATATGCTGATGACACTCAGCTCATTCTGAGGATGGGGGGGCAGGCCGGAGTCCGTCCCCGATAATTTCCAACATTGCCTTGAAGCCGTCACTGGATGGCTGCGAGCCAGTAGGTTGAACGACCTAGCCACGGTGATCCAAGCCACGGTCATCTCGAGGCTAGATTACTGTAACGCGCTCTACGTCGGCCTGCCTATGTCGTCGATCCGGAAGCTCAAGCTGGTGCAGAACACCGCCGCCCGGCTCCTGTCTGGGGCTCCAGCAGGATGCCGAATAACTCCAATCTTGCGGGATCTGCACTGGCTGCCTATTGAGCACCGGGTTGCCTTCAAAGTGCTGGTTCTTACCTTCAAGGCTATCCACGGCCTGGGGCCAGCGTATCTGAGGGACCGTCTCGCCCCATACTGCCCATCGAGATCACTTCGGTCTGAAGAGGCCAATTTATTGGTTGTACCATCTGCTAAGCTGGCTCGTTTAACATCCACCCGCCGGAGGGCGTTCTCTGTGATAGCTCCCACGCTATGG
Source organism: Anolis apletophallus (assembly GCA_030556195.1). Lineage (NCBI taxonomy): Eukaryota > Metazoa > Chordata > Lepidosauria > Squamata > Anolidae > Anolis > Anolis apletophallus. The sequence goes on along the minus strand of JARBWK010000010.1, from coordinate 22,139,777 downwards.
AACGCCCCCCCCGGTCGAGGCCAGAGCATTGAGGACCTACTCCCCTTCAGACGGGCCTGCAAAACCTACTTGTTTAGGCAGGCCTTTGGGGAGTAGGCCCTTGCACCTGCAATGGATCGATCTTTCGGCCACTGTTCATTGTTTACTGCTTTAATTGTTTTAACTGTTTTAACTGTTTAATTGTATTGCATGTTTTAAGTGATGTATTTCCCTGTGTTTTTATGCTAACCTCTGGCACTGTGCCATAGGCCTTGTGAGCCGCCGCGAGCCCTCGGGAGTCGGCGGTGCAAAAATCCAAATAAATAAATAAATAAATAAATAAATAAATAATAAAAAGAAGCCTGGCATCAATTTATACCAAATAGAGGACCGGGGACTAATGTGGTGTTATAACTACATATGTTGGAATGTGAAAAATGTGTTATTACCCTATTATCTGTAAGAGCCCTTGTGGACAACCTTTTTAACAACACCATTCTTGTTCATTTTAGAGAAAACAAGAGCTTTTTTTGAAGTTTACTACCTGTGACTGAAGTTGAATCTGTAGACCAATGGTCTACAGCATTCAGAGGGGTGTGTTGAAGCATGGTGAGCAATTTAAAAGTTAAGATATTGAAGGTGGCATCTTGCTTTTCAGATGCGTGATGTGAATAGAATTTGGCTTCAAGGCAGTGGTTGTAATGGGAGACTTTGAGACCCTGATTGTTCTACTGAAATAAAACATTGTTATCATCTCAGGAAATATTTATGTCATTTATGGAACTCAGAGGAACTCCATACAAATACAGAAAAAGTGTATCATGTGTGTTTTTGGAGAAGACACATTCAGTTTTGGATGCTGAGCTTTTATACGTGAAGAACACCCTACCCTGGATTTTGGCTCAGCTCATAACAGCACAGCATGGTTATCTCATTGCAGCTACTTTCTGCTTCTGCCAGTTTTTCTCATTTTCTACACAGTTTTCCAAACTTAACAAGTGACAAGGAGAGAAAATGGCAGCAGAAACAGCTGGCAAAAGCCAAGGGACACTTTTAATTTTCTTTGGCTCCTCACTGTCTGCAATAAAGATAATATTCACAGATCATTTCCACTGAGAATTTGGAGAACAGCAGTTTTTTTAATACCACCATCAATCAGCCAGTTATTTTTGAAGCAAATCCTTTAAAAGGAACACATTGTTCATATTATGGCAATATGAAAGACACTTGTATAGTTCTTTTCTTATTGAGTAAAGTGTATGCATTATCATGGATTAGGAGGGTTAAAACAGAACACTGAGTCTGACTATATCTGATTTTTTTTGCCACCTTGAACCTCTTATATAAGGTTGACCTTTATGAAACCAATGACAATCGATGCACCCACAAAAGTACTCAATAGCATTCAGACTTCCTATTATTAGATCATTCTTTCTGTATTAATTTGCCCTCTAAAGCACATTGACACAGTGGCAATAAAATTTTGTAAACCCCTTGGGATTATTTATTTATTTATTTATTTATTTATTTATTTATTATTTCCGGCATTTTACCCCGCTCTTCTCAACCCTATATATATATATATATATATATATATATATATATATATAAAATTATCATATATTTGCAGTCAAAATGTTATAAGATTGTAATCTAAGTCCTTCATCTAGTGTTCATATTGCCAGAATAAAAACTGGAGATGGTGCCAGTGCAGAACAGTGGATTTTAGCAGATTTTGATAATCAGACAACCGATTTGAAAGATTGTATTCTCACATACTAACCTCCTTGTGTTCTGAGATCTTCTATGGGTGGCTCCTCTCTTGGCCCTACCACCTTCATAGGAACATTTGGTGGGAAAACAGGGAAGGGCCTTCTCACCGGCTGCTTTCAGCCTCTGGGATTTCCCTCCCAGAGAAATTAAATTGGCACCCTCCTTACTACCTTTCAACAGACAGACAACCCCTTTTTATTCCAGCTGATCTTTGAGAATTGCTTTTTAAAGGAAACCGTCTTTGTATACTATGTCAGATTTTTACTATTTCCCCTTACATGTCTCCCCTCTCCCACTACCCCTTTTTCTTTTTCCTCTCTTTTTTCTCCCTCTCTTTCCTCTTCCTGCACAGCCATTACATTTTCAGGATCCCTCTCCAGCTTTCACTGTAGCAGTCCTAAATGTGCATATTTATCTGTTGACTAAAACATTTTTTTTCATATTTTTAGACAGTAAGCGTTTTTAGCAGTTCAGATTTTTTTAAAAAAAAATGCATGTGTGAATTTGTGTGTACAAAACAATACAAAGGTCATAAACATGTGAATTTCCAAGAAAAAGCATCTTGAAGGCAACCATCTGAAAAAGCAATAACTACAACAATACTAGAGCATGAATCTGAATGTTAATGTCAATTCCCAAGTTGACTTTTTGGATTAATAATTGATTCAATTGACATACTCTAAATGGGACAGGATTCAAAGCTAGAATTCTTCTCCATCTCCTAATGGCAATGCAGTTAAACAGAGGCTGAGAAAAGAAGCTAGATCACTAGTCAGAAAGGATTTGGTCACACATTTGATAAAAAGCACTCAAGACAGCTAGCCTTTGATCTTCTGACATCTCCAATAAAAGTTTTCTTTGAGGGTGGTTTTGCATGTGCCCTTCATAGATTTTCCCCATCTAAACAGGTATTTTCACCCTCAAAATTTTTTTTCACATTCAAGGATTTACCTCAGATTCACTGCTGGCTGCCCTCACTTTCAGATTTCTGGTGTGTGTCAGGGACCCCTTCCACATAGCTGAATAAAACTCCACATTTTCTACTTTGAACTGGAATATGTAGCAGGGCGAACTCAGATAACCCAGTTCAAAGAGATTTTCTGCCTTGATATTCTGGGATATAGAGGTGTGTGGAAGGACCCATCGTTTCTTAAGATTAACCCAACTTTGTCTCGCTTTGGGCAAAGTCAGGAGATATTCCAGAGTTTATGAAAACTCCAGAGCATCCCACATCTTTGGAGCAATCTAGACAGCAGAATTGGGGCCAGTTCAGACTGATACATTATCTAGATGGGACATTGGAACTATCTTGCTTTCTTTGCACTGGTCAGTGAAGGAAATGGGATGGATCATCTTAATTTTGCTGCCGCTGCCACAGAACTCCCATCAGAGCTGCTGCCCACTGCAGCTGCCCTATTCATACATTAGCAGAGGCATCCATGCAACCAGCAATAATAATAATAAAAATAAAAATAATATCTTACCTACCTCTCCTCATAGCTTGAGGTGAGTGACAGAACAATTAAAACACATAAGCAAAACAAAAACACCGTAAATACACATATTAAAACATACCTCTATACAAGTTACTTACCAAAAAGTATCTCTATAAAATACATATTAAAATACACAAAACGGGGATTAAAATTCATGTTTAAAGACTGTCTGGATCTCTCCTTCTTCATATCTCTGGATTGCCTTCCAATTGACCCTGAATTTAACAGTTAGTTAAACTCATCCTCAAATTAATTACTTAATGTTGACATTTTGTGTTGGTTCCTACTTCCTCTGGTTTGATTACATTTTATCATTTGCTTAGCATTTTTTGAAGGATAAGGAAATTTTAAATGAAAGTACTACCCAAAGCATTGTGACTGCAGTGTGGCGATTTTCAGTACTGTTCTTGTTGTTGTTGTGTGTGCCTGTATGTGTAGGGGTGCTTATTAGCGCTGGAGAGAAAACTCACCATGAACATAATTTGTTTTTAATTGGTTTTAAATTGTAATTAGAACAGAAGTGAAGTCATAACTTGTGTGGTTCTCTATCACAACAAAATTAAGCAAGGTTGATCTGACATTTAGTAATGATGCATCAGTGACTGTGTGGTGTTCCATCAAAAGAGAGGGAGAAATAGAACATTGTACTAGAATAATCTGTCTAATAAACCAACAGAGAAAGAGTTCGCCACAGGGTTTCAAGCATGGCTGATGAGTAAAAAGGTTGAGTTTTTTTCCTAGATCTTGTACATTTCACATCTGTAACAATGAAATCTAAGATTTTTCCCTTTCTTGGCATTGTATCTGCATGAAGTATTAATGAAATAAGGATCTAAATAAAGATTACAATGCTATAGCCATTTAATATGAAGTTAAGCCTGCTGAAATCAATTGATCTTGCTTCTAGCTAAGATTGTAGTGTTAGCTCCTGGATTTCTGGAAATGCCAGAAGTTTCAGGTACGATTTAGGAATTCTGCTTATCACTGGATTAGTAAAGCTGTTTGCCTAAAATACTCGTGAGGTTTCAAAAAAGACTTTCTGCTGAACTGTTCTAGCTCAGGGTATAGGGGAAAGTTAAGTCACAGGTTCCATTTGTATGTTCCTAAAGTCTTCAGTCAACTCTGTGACCTCCCAGAATTGACCCTAAATCATACTCAAAGGTCCTCAAATGCATCTAAATATGCAAATAAATTTCTCACACACCCCTCGAACCCTTACATTACTTTCCCCCCTCCCACTCACCAGTGGAAACACTGATGTCACATTACTTCTAGGAGCAATTTTTGGAAAGGCAAACGTAGAAAACTAGGTATCTGGTATATATTTAGAGTGGTATTGAGAGCAATATCCCATTCCAACCACCTTGTAGACTAGTGGCTTTCAACCTGTGGGCCCCCAGGTGCTTTGGCCTACAACTCCCAGAAATCACCCAGTTTACCAGCTGTTAGGATTTTTGGGAAATGAAGGCCAAAACATCTGGGGGCCCACAGGTTGAGAACCACTTTTGTAGTCAATAATTGGCATAAGTGAGATTTGCACCCTATCATCAGTATTCAAAATAGGATTTTATAGCCAGCTAAAGAAATTAACAAATACTGTGTGTCAAAAGAAAATATACACTACATGGTTGATTTCTGGAATTTATTGACAGAAAAGAGGAAGATGACTTCCAGTCTTTGGTCAGCAGCTAAGACCAACAAATTCTTCCAGTTGAACAAGTTGAAGGCAAAAATAAAAATACAAAGCATGCTGCTCAAGGATTTTCAAATGTTTTGTTTACCATTTATAGAGTGTCTGTTTTCTCCCATGCATTATTATTTGTCATTATTTACTTCATTTCTACCCTGCCTTTCTTGACCTGAGAGGGGACTTAAGCAGCTTACAAATTTTACAAAAATTCAATGCCACACGGGTAAACAATAAAACACATATCATAAAATATAAACAATTAAAACTCATAACAATCTTTCAAGCAAATTCTATGTTTGTATTTATACAAATAAAAATGAGCTTTGATGGATTGTGGTACCACATATTCTCCTTTTTGAAAGCACTTTATATTCACTTTTTGAATTTAATGCTCTCTTTTTAATCACAAACACACAATTTGTTTTAAATTAAAATGATTTTAAAGACAGAACTAACAAATCAGATCTCATTTGAATACAGCACTGTTGTCTTCAATTCCAGCATCTCATTTTTAAACAAATAGAGGAAATCCATTCCTAAACATGAATCATAAAGCCAATCAACAAAAAACTATCTTAGCATCAGCTTTTTCCTTTCTTGCTGTCACTGTCAACGTAAACTGGTAATCCGGATTGTAATTTGTAGAACATGAATGTAAACTTAAGAACCTCATCCATTCATTTGTGTGTACATTGATTTGAATGCTCACATGTCAAGATGTATTATCTTCTGCCATTCAGTAGCTCTCTTAGATTGCCCATTCCATTCATTAGCTGCAAAAAGAATTTCCCCTCCTTTACAACCTGTTGTCGATTACAATAAAAATGAACCAATGACATTCTCAATATCTCCTCTCATACTCTGCCTAGGGAACTTGAAGGATTGCAACGGTGCTGTGGTTGTTTTCCTTTGCCCAGTTATGCTGTCTCTTTAAGCCACATCCCTTTGATCTCTATTCTAGTAGTGCTTGAAAAGTTATCACCAGGGATCTGCTGTGACCTTGGTGTTGTGTGCCATTTGTGAATCATTAAAAGGTGGTAATGAAGTTCTGCTGCACACAGATTGTAAAAGGTCAAGCAGAAAGTTGGGAGCCAATGAGGTTGGGAAGAAAAATTGTGCTGGCGACAGAGGTTGAGGGATTCATTATATTGATGCTGTGGGGTTTTCAGCAGAGTAATAACTGGGTTAGCAATAGAATGTAAATCTTCCCAGCCACTTAGTTGGAGTCTGCTTCTTCTTGATTTGTGAGGATGTATTTTTACTAGAGTACAGGAAAAGTCATTATACTTCTCAGGAAAGCCCCAAGAAGTTGTTAATGCCTAGTAGACAAAGAGGAACACTATAAACAGGGGCATGTTGCTTATTGGTATTGTGAAGACTGGCTGCCATTGTTTGATTAATGTAATAGTTCAAGATGGATCATAACTTGAAGGCATTGGAAAAAATAACTTGGACAACCAAGAAAAATCTACGACCTAGTCCTCTAGTAAAATGTCCCTCATCATTATGAGTCTTACCTAATTTGCTTTTTAACAGAGAATAAGACATCCTAAAATACAAGACAAAAGGACCAGTTACAAAATGAACAGACACCACTAACTTAAAAAATGTGTGTCGGTGTGTGTGTGGAGGTGTGTGTTAAAAATGAGCAGCTTTGTATACATTAAAATTGTACACTGTTTAGGGACTAAATGGCATTTATAGCCAAGTTTCATAAATGAAGTCAACTATTATGAAGAAAAACCACATGCTATTCAGATAATGATTATGAGGTAATAATTATGCACAAGCATTAATCCAGGGAACCATATGTTGTGTGTTGTATTATACATTTTCAAGGATCCCTAAGGGAGTGCAGTGTATCACCTTGGAATCCCCTTGCTTTGGAGACTCTGTCAATGAAGAATGAAGCACCTAGCACTGCCTCTGGGTCTCTTGGGAAAATTGAGAAAAGATCAAACTTTTCATCCTTTATGCTCATATGTAACTGTAATAAATTATTCATTGATTGATTACAATTTTCCTGATTTTTGCCCAATGACAACTTGGTTGTATTATGGTTAGGCTTCTGTGTGGTGGTGGGGTTGTGGAAAGGGGAAAAATGGCACACAGAAATTGGTGATAATAAGCACATGTTCCCATACATGGAACAATTTACCACAGCTGCTAAAATTTAACCCTTCTGACTAAATTACCCAACTTTACTTGCTCCCTTTGCTAAACAGAGGGTGAAATTAAGCTGGAGGGTTATGCTCTCTCCTTTTGTCCTGTTTTTATCCATATAAGTCAACTCTACAGGTGTACAACTGGGTCGGAGTTAAACTTCCCTACCGTATAGTAAGCATTCACTGTACTTGAAATACTAGCATATCTTTTGAGGCATTTTTGTGGACTCCAATCTATTTCATCTCTCCAATGTGTAAAACTTATTTTATCCCTTTGGTTGTAAACCAACTGGAGCTTTGGTTGAGCACCTTAGAATGTTAGAAGCTGCTTTCTAACCTATGAAACTACTAACAGTTTGCAACCTGCCACAAAAGGTTGCAAACTATGTGAAAATTTCCATTACAATATACAAAAAACATCCATGCCATAGCACAAATATCTTATACCAGACTAAAACACACAAACCAGTTAGAAAGACCAAAATAAACCTCCACACATATGCAAAAATTTTAAAGCCAAAAATGTCTGGGTTGCAATATTGGGTTTTTTTTTTAACAGAAAGTTTTTTTGAAAGTTTGAATCTGAGAGATTATATCCTTATAATGTTTTCTAAACCACATAACAAGCAAAATGATATATCCACACTGATGTGACGGTTTCATACTTAGAAATATACAAGTAACATCTAATGTCATGTTTTCACTAGCCAGTGAATCTGGGGCCAGTCCAGAGCAGAAATGCTTCATTTTGGCATTGGAGGCAAGAACATGCATTATCCTGAACCTTGGTGGGGATTATCATAGTCTATATGGTCTATGCAGGTGAACCCTACTGGACTGTCACCTCACCATCTGTGTCTCTTTTGTCACTGGTTCTGTGGAGTGGTGACATTGTGGCTAATGTCAGAAGAGGTGCCCACACAACCAGCAGGAAGGAGAGCTTTTGGTCATCGTAAGTCACTATGCTGACATCACAACAGGTGCCGACACAACTGGAAAGAAGGTAACTGGTCTCCCAACCTGGTCACCTAGGCATATTGCTGTTGCTGTTGTACCTGCTGGTGTCAGCACAGAGAGCTAGTGATGGCAAAGAGCCCACTTGAAAGTCTATGACCACCTGGATGCACCAAAAGTGGTAACATGGGTTTATGAGCACAGGAAAAGGAGATGGAAGTGGTCCCCTGTGTGGACAGCTAACTAGTCTGGATCAGTCCCAGTTCTCCTGACCACATCACCCTGAAATATCAGTTACTTCAGAGCTGAGTATTCCCTAAGTCTTTCTAACATGGACCAAACTGGATTTATTAACTTGCAATACTTACCCAAAGTGGAGAAATGTCAGTGGGACAGCAAGGAGTGACGTCAGGGTGAATCTGTGTTATAATTCCTGTATAAGCCCTAGGTTAGACTACTTTATATTCTTCCTGGTTAGCAAGGGGGTAGGAAGGAATATCATTTTTATTTGCCAGGAGGTCTGCTGGAGAGGCGTAATGGCAGTCTGGTAAGTTTTCTTTTATTTTTATTTATTTATTTATTTAATTATTAATCATTCTTGTATGCCGCCACTCCCCGAGGGCTCGGAGCGGCTCACAATCACAAGCATAAAACAGATAAAAAATCAAATAAAACTATTCTAAATTTAAACTAAAACTAACTGTGCAGGATTACAGAAATCAACAACTAAATGCCAGTTTGAAGAGATAGGTTTTACAGGCCCTGCGATAAGCGAGAAGGTCTTGCAGGGCATGCACTTCAGCTGGCAGGGTGTTCCAGATAGTTGGAGCCACCTGCGTCGAGTCGAGGCCAGATGGATGGTCTTGACACCAGGCACCTCGAGGAGATTCAGATCTTCAGAGCGGAGTGATCTCTGAGGTTGGTAGGGGGTAAGGCGGTCCCTCGGGCTGGGGGGGGGGGTTGGGAGAGATGATGGGTGTCCTCTCAGTTGTCCATGCTGGGATGGAAGCAAGGTGGGAAATGGGGACTGACTCTTAGGTCTATCCCTGGGTGAGTCCCCACAGGCCCCATACCCCATTAGATGTGAACTTTTCAGGAAGGCCCAGGTCTAATGGGGTATCAAATTAATTCAGGACAAAGCAGGGTTTACTGGAGCTGTCTTTTGGACACTTCCAGTAAAAGTCTGACAGAGGCCACATTTTAGGCCAAGTCTGGAAGGACCTCAGAAACTTCAAGTAATTCTAAATGCTGATAACAGTGATGGGTCACAATAATATTCTTTACCTAGGTTTGTGATGCAGAGGTTCCTGTTTTTTTTATAAACACACAATTCTTTATAGAATTTCACTTTTTTGAAGGATTGCCTGCCCATTTTTCATGTTAACCCAGGTATTCTTAGGTGGCAGCAGGCAAAAGAGGGAGAATGATTTCTTTTCCCATTGACTAATTGGTCTTTAATTATTTTTTTCTGTATTACTGAATGGTTATTCTACAGATATTTTCTTCCCTTGGTACTTTTGATAATGATGTTTAGTGCATTGATCATGGCTTCTCTTTTATCTTTGTATAGCAATAATTTTATCCAAGGACATTTCAAAAAATTTTAAGAACAGTAATGGTGACAATATAAGAGTTGAGGTGGACTTTAGTTCATTAAAACTTATAGGGCTGCAGGGACTTAAAGGAAATGGTTACCCTCAAAGATAAATAAACATCATAGATTTGTGCTGTTGTTGGTCAGTCTTAAAGGTCCCATAGATCTGTTATTGCTGCAGTAGAAACTTCATTTCAGCATATGTCAACACATGTGTGATATTCTGCAATGAGACAATTAAGCAAGAGTGAAACTGAATTATATGAATTTGATCAATAAGAAAAAAAACTTGCTGCTTCCTGCTTTACAATAGATTTGCAGGATTCTGTAATTGAAAAGCCCACACAGAGAACTTATATTTTGGGAAATAACTTTCAATGCACTTCCTTCATCATAGCCATTTACAGAAGTTATTTACAGCAATATTGTAAAACCTTCCTTTCTTAAAGTGGGGAAATCTCTGATAAATGAGCCCATCTTGCCAATTAATCTTGCAAAGGTTTAGTAACACTTTCCTCATAAAATAACTTCCATGCCATACATCTTGTGTTAGTATGGCTTGGAGATAATATTTGTGACACATTCTCACAAGTCTTTGTGCATTACTCTTCTGCTGGAGGAACAGATATTGTCAGTGTTCTTATTCCAGTGGTGACGAAACTGTGGGGCATGGGGTGAATAAGCTGTATTTTACTGATAACTTTAGTATGACAAGATTCACTTGATAATTACATATTCACAAAATAGTTGTATTAGAATTCTGAATGGATGCAATATGTTTTGATTTCATTTTCCCTACTTTCTGTTATTAATGCCAATTCCAAAAATAACCATCATGGCTACAGCCAGTTGAACACATTTCAGATGTATATGGGTCCTATAGCTAGGACCCATAGGCAGAATCCAATGCAATGTTAATGGAGGGAAACCGCATGATAGAAGCTTACCTTTCCCCCCCTACTGTGTAAAGAGTTTCATTATGGACGTCCTTAAACAACATGTATCTCATGTCACTGATTTGGCCATTCATTCTGTAACTGAAATGTGCATAGGATCCTATTTTGCATATAGTTTGGAACGAAATGCCTATAAGCATAGCATTGTTTGCACTTGGATATGGGCCCCACTGCATGCTGGCCAATGATTCTTCTTAGCATGACATAAAAAGAAACAAAGCCATTTTGACAAGTATCAGTTTCTGATGTTTTCAAGAATGAGGCAGTGCTTCCAAGCATCCTAGATCCCCAGCTGTCAAAGCAGAACTTACCACAGCCAAGTGACATCTTTGAGGTCTTCCTTGACTATGGAAATTGCTGTAGTTGAACACCCCACGAAAAGTTCAGTTTTCAGGAGAGATTTACTGCCCAAAACACCTCCTGTTGTTTTTGGAGGCAATTCAATGAATAAATGAAGGCAGGGTACAGAATACTCATTGATGCATCTCACACACGCACACACACATTAATGCATCTCTAATAAAAGAAAGCCAAAAGAGATAGATTGGACTAGTTTGGATTATGTTTTGAACCAGTGAACTGATTTTAATTTTAATTTATTTATTTATTTGCTGTACTTATATCCTGCCCTTCTCATCCTGAAGGGGGACTCAGGGCGGCTTACAACTATGGCAATAATTCAATGCCAGATTCAGACAATACCAATCGAACACAATATTATAAAACTGTAAAAAAAACCACTATATATATATATATATATATATATATATATTCTTTCAAATGAGTAAAACATATTAAAACATTTCAAGCATATCAAACTTACATTACATTGAAACACAATTACAGGTCTTACAGTCCTCCTCAGCATTACTTCGCGAACGAAGATTCTTAGGAAGGACTCATCCCACGCTTTTTACAAGCGCCTTGATGATTAAAAATGCCAATCTGAGATAGGCAAGTTCAGTTGCAGAAAGCACAGCAGAAAGTCTCCTTGGGTGATGTTTCCAAGTTGCGGTTCATTCTGTGTTGTCGTTTCTCTTCGAGACCCATTCGGAGTGTCTTCTCAAAAGAGGCCACAGCATTGTGGATACCTCCCGATGTGAGGCCAGGATGTACCATTGCTGGTGATCAATCTGGCCGAGCCTGAGATGTTGTTTCGGGGAGTCCTTATATCTCTTTTTGGGGGTGCCTCTCTTGCGCTGACCCATGGCAAGTTCACCATAGAGTAGTACCTTTCGGAGGCGGTGGTCCTCCATCCTAGAGACGTGCCCTGCCCAGTGCAGCTGTGTTCTCAATAGCATGGCCTCAATGCTGGTGATCCCTGCTTGCTCAAGGATAGCAACATTAGTCACATAGTCAGTCCAGTGCATATTTAGGATTGCGCGAAGACAGTGCTGATGAAAGCATTCAAGGAGTCGTAGGTGTTGGTGATAGGTGACCCATGTTTCAGACCCATAGAGGAGAATAGACAGGTCTTACAGTACAGTAGCTTAAACTGCCAAAATCCTGATAAATAACAGCTCAACACCCTCAAAACATTGTCACACACCACACACCCCACCTAAAATTATTCAAATCTACCCCACACTCAATTGTCCTCAATGAATTCCCAAGGGGGCTGATGAAGATTCTCAAAAAAGCATCCAGCTTGTCCAGTCTATTTAGCCCAAACCAGTCCATTTGGTCCAGGGGTGCAGGCAAGGGGGGGGGGTGGCTAGCTAATGAAAGTTCAATACGGAGAGATGGTAAATTGCAGCATCTCCTCCAAGGGCAACAATGACAATGATGTTTGTACAAGCCAGTGGTAGAACACAGCAGCCAAGGGTGATGGTGGAGGAGCCCCAAGACTGCCTGTCTGGTTTGAGTGCTGCAGCAGTGATGCCAGAGGGGCCTACGATGGAAAAGGCCCAACATTAGAGGCAACCTAATGCGGCCACTCACCAGAGGTTCCTCATTCAGCTGTTATTTCAGTCTGTGCTGCAAGGTTTTAAAGTGGCCAGCAGCCAGCGGCATGGTGGAGACTTGTAGAAGCTTCTCTCTAGTTGAATGCTTATAATTGTTTTAATTGTGTTAATTGTAACTGTGTTTTAAAGTATTGGTTTTTTTTGGCATCTAATGACTGCCTGCTGTAAGCCATCCTGAGTCCCTCTTCGGAGGTGAGAAGGATGGGATAAAAATGCCAATAATAATAATAATAAATTTTCAAAAAATGAGCAAATTCATATTTATATGTATAGATGGAAAAACAAATATAATTTCTATTTTTTCAGTAAAAATGTGACCCATTTTTCTGTGCTGTAGAAAGTCAGTTCCAGGAGATGAGTGTGTCTGCTTGCTCTGATGGCCATGTACTAACTGCAGAAAGGAAACATTAAATCTTTGCCTCCCACCTTTGAGGTTTTTAATTTTAAAACCAGACATGGACTGGAAAGTTGATCAATTAGTGGACACTTCTAAATGAATAAATGGCATCAGACATTTGTGCTAATAGATGGACTGCCTCAGTAAAGTAGGACAAATGATAGCCTGAGAAAAGGCAAATATTTTTTTAAGGGAAAAGGTGATTGTCAGATATAAGAGGATGAATAAAGACTGCAAGCAGGGATACTTTATGGTAGAGAAAGATTGGGGCACAATTAATAATCATAATACTTTATTTGTAGACCACACCTCTCTCCTGAAAGGGACTCAGGGTGGTTTACAGCACAAAAACAGGCAAACATTCAGTGCCTTTCAAAGTAATAAACAACATCAGGAATAATACAAAATAATGCACAATAATAGCAGTGAATTTATAATAAAAAATTAAACATTTTAAACTGGTTAAAATAAAAATAATAGACTTATTTACTGGAAATTGAGTGTGACAATGTTTTGAAATTTGGTAGCAACATCTCCAAAATCAGAATATACTGTGGCGTATGAGTACCCCCATCACCAAAAGACTCTGACAGCTAACCAAAGCAATGCCTTTGTCTTCCCTGTTCACACCACATCTTTCAGCTCATAATTACTAAACCAATTAAAACTGGGATTGTGTTTCTTAATTACGACAGTGCTTTGATGTTCTGTGAGATGTGTAAAAAAATTGGGTCATAATATGTGATACCATACCATCATGTCTTATGTAAATAGTAAAAAATATATTCTACAATAAATAAATAAATCTCGTGTCAGGAAAGGAGAAGAGAGTAAGCAAATGAATCTTCTGGGAAATGACAAGTCCATAGTATATTCTTAGAAAAGAACATTGTCACAGTTTCCTAATGGAGTATGATTGATGGGATACAAGGATTGCCCACATGCCTATTAGAACACACTAACGAGGGAAGGCTGCTGAAGTAGTGGAAACCACAACAAGAGGGTGAGAAAGTCACCAAACAGTATTTAAACTAATCATTAAATAATTCATTACATCAGAAAAACATTAACATTAATACACCCTTTTTACTATATATCCGTTATAATAAGCACTCCAAACGATACATGGAAAGCCCTCACTGATCATATATCAACCATTTACATAATATAACCTGTTATTCAAGAGCTAATATCCAAATACATGTTAACAAATACAACAATAGAATAATCCTCAAGTGTTCACATGTTAATACAATTAAAGGTGCAGTGTACAAATGAAGAAGACCTTGACACACTATAATCCGGTATAAAACAAGGAGAGCGGTTCTCAATTTGATTCCACAAAGGACGGTAAGTATTTATTTATTTATTTATTATTATTATTTATTTATTAGGTTCAGCTTCATATACCGCTCTCTCTGGCGCCCAGAGCGGTTCACAGAGCTAGTGCAATTAAAACAGGTAAAACACATTAAAATACAATAAAACAGTTAAAACACCCGAGTTAAACCATTTGCCAGCCAATAGCAGTAGTTAGCAATAGCATGCCAACAACGGACCCATAGGTGCCAATAGTGGCAGTTGACTATGGGCCGAATGCCTGCCTAAAGAGCCATGTTTTTACTGCTCTATGAACGGCAAGAGGGCCCGGATGGCCCGGATCTCTTCAGGGAGGCCGTTCCACAGAGCTGGCGCGGCTGCGCGTAAACGCCTCCGTCGTGTGGTAGCCAATCTACAAACCCTGATGTTAGGCACATCCAAAAGATTAAGTCCCTCTGAGCGCAGTGATCTCCTGGGCACATAAGGGGTAAGCCGCTCCTTCAGGTACACTGGCCCCAAACCATATAAGGCCTTGAAAGTTAGAACTAACACCTTGAAGGCTACCCGAATTCAACTGGAAGCCAGTGCAGTTCGGCGCAGGAGTGGAGTCACGTGGTCAGATCTTAAAGCTCCCGAGCAGACGCGCTGCAGCGTTCTGCACCAGCTTAAGTTTCGGATTGCCGACAAGGGCAGGCCAATGTACAGCGCATTACAGTAATCGAGCCTCGAGATGACCGTGGCTTGGATCACCGTGGCCAGGTCGCGGCGGGAGAGGTAAGGAGCCAGGCGTTTTGCCAGACGCAGATGAAAGAAGGCTGTCTTGCAGGTGCAGGCAATCTGCTCCTCCATAGACAACTGGGCGTCCAGCCGGACCCCAAGCTTTTACAGACGGTTGCGGGTGAAGGGCCGCACCGTCAAACATCGGCAACTGGGTCTCTACCCCCTCGGGCGGCCCAGCCACAAGATCTCCGTCTTCGCGGGTTCACCTTCAACTTACTGGCTCGCAGCCATCCAGTAACGGCCTCCAGGCAAAGATGGAAATTATCGGGTACGGAGACCACCCCCGGTCCATCTCAGAATGAGCTGGGTGTCATCAGCGTACTGATGGCACTCCAGCCCGAAACTCCGCACCAGTTGGGCGAGTGGTCGCATATAGATGTTAAATAACAGCGGGGATAGGATGGCCCCCTGAGGGACCCCACAGCATAAGGGGTCCAGTGATCGGTCAAAAAATCAAGTTCACCTTGTAAAGGTGGTCCAGGGAACCCTTTTCAGTAAATACACAAATATCAAGGAAAGCCGCTACATTCCAAATTATAAACCAGCACGTCATCCAGGGACTCACTGCGCCTATATATTATTCGGGAATGCACATAGAGGGAGCGCCAAGTTGCCACATAGGTTATCGGGTCTGCTGGCCACCCCGTTTCGCGAGAATCGCTTTATCAAGACCCATGAACCAATTCAGGAGGCGTCCATAATTATCTATTAATAATAAACAACGACAGGGTTTTATACATTATAAACATGATTAGAAGAACCCTAAACTCTACAGCAGCTATAGCAAGACACCTAGGTATACATACCACAATTGGAGAGACCCACAGGCTCTGACCAGTCTCCAATGAGAACAGGTGAAGGAAGAGAGCCGAGTTACACTTATAAAGGAGATTCATCAATAAATCACAGCTGATTCAGGTAAGAAGTACAGAAATAGAGTGTTTTTCATTAACCCATTAGGGTACTCAATATTCAACATCAAAATCCATTTTGATTCACAACAAATTAATGCTTGATGTAAATTTGAATGGGGAGGTATACTGACTTTCTCCAAACCCAGGATCTGGATTGAGTCCAGAAGATGTTGTTTAATCTTGTAGTATTGATACAAAATCGAGTTCTCACATTCCATTCTTATTCTTGATTTATGTTCCGAGAACCTCACTTTCAAGGGGCGTGCCGATTGTCCAATGTAAAGGTATTGACAGGCGCAACGGAAGGCGTAAATTACAGTGAAACTGGAGCACGTGACAAAGCTCCGCACCGTAAAATATTTGCCACTATAGGAGTTGGTGACTACCCTATCCATACAAATCTGTTTGCAAATTTTACATCTACCACAGGGTCTTGTGCCAGGTACCATCGAACTAGTGGGAGGACGTGGTCCGTACGCCGAATGCACCAAAAGATCTTTTATGTTATGTGTACGTTTATGTGCAGTAATGGCTTTATTCTCCAAACCTGGAATATCTGAGATAACAGCCCAATGTCTCTTAATAATGTTATGAATTTGTCTGCTATGGGGAGTGAGGGTTAATGGCCAAATAAGGCGATTAAGTGGTGGTTTAATAGATTTCTGAAGTAAAGAGGGGCATCAACCCGATAACCTGTGTGGCAAACTTTGTGCTCCCTCTACGTGCACTCCCGAATAATATATGGTCACATTGAGTCCCTGGATGACGTGCCGGTTTATAATTTGGAATGTAGCGGCTTTCCTTGATATTTGTGTATTTACTGAACTGGGTTCCCTGGACCACCTTTACAAGGTGAACTTGATTTTTTGACCGATCACTGGACTATTAATGTTAATGTTTTTCTGATGTAAAGAATTATTGAATGATTAGTTTAAATACTGTTTGGTGACTTTCTCACCCTCACATGCCTATTAGCTCTTAAAGCAGTGGTTCTCAACCTGTGGGTCCCCAGATGTTTTGGCCTTCAACTCCCAGGAATCCTAACAGCTGGTAAACTGGCTGGGAGTTATAGGCCAAAATACCTGGAGACTCACAGGTTAAGAACCACTGTCTTAAAGTATCTGCACAATGCAATATTTGTGTGTATTTAAAATTTTGGAAGCCAATTCACAAACTCATACTGTTACAATACCCTTCAAATCAATTTTTTTGAATTTCTCTACCACTTGTATTTTATTCCGATTGCCTTTTCATGTCAGGTTATGAGACTTTGGTTACATTCTTGGCATTCCATACACTTACAAGTTTCCTTACTCATGGTGCCAGGTTGGAGGGGGGCATTATGTAACATTCTTATTCCAATCACAGTTGGGTAAACAGAGTCTTGAAATTGCAACAATTGTGGATGCAGCTTCACAATTTTGAATGGCACATAACTATTTGTCAGTGTCTTCAATATATTGCTTGATTCACTTGCATTTGAACTATTGAGAATGCTCCATTGTACAACAGACAACGAACAGGCATATTGGTGAATACAGAATCAGTTGCACAATGTTACTATTCAGCAGAAGAGTTAAGCGCACTGCTTACAACTTTAGGTGAGTACAGATTTACACAATAAAAACATGATATAGGATCTTAGCCTTTATGTCTTCTTCCAATACAGAATTTTGCACATTTTTACAAGTGTCAAATCTGCATATTTATTTATGTAATATACCTAATTTATGTAGGCTTGGCCCATTGACTAAGCGGTATTTTTGTGAATCTTTTCAGTAAAGCATATTTTAGCCTTTCACATTTTAAAATGTTTTAATGTGCACTTTATTTCTCAGAAATGCCCTTATAAAAATGTATGCTTTAGGTGTGGTCATATCCTAAAAAATGTTCAGTGGTAGAAGAGTACTGTTTTGATTGGAACTATCCTGGCCAATAAAACTTCTTTTCACCCCTATCACAGACCTCCAAAGGTGATGGAACTTCTATCATGACAGCCGTGAATATCTTTGGTTTTATATCTGACCTTCTTAAAGTTGCTCTAAGAACCTCACTCAGTGTGGAACCTTTTGTGGGGGTGGGGGTAATTGGATCTTATACTTCCATGGGTTTTATACAATCTGCAGCATTTGTGATCGTAAAACAAAGAATGAATAGACTGCTACAATAGTAACAAATCTCCAGATCACTCCTATAGTCATCTTTACTCAGGGCCCATCCAAACAGGGCCCAAAACACATAAGCTCACGTGCTTTACCAGAGGCGTCCAAATGATGCCTCTGATAAAAGCAAATTAATTTGAGACAAAGCAGGAAAACACTGCTTTGTCCCAGATTAATTAAGTACTGGATTAGACTTGGGTTTTCCTGAAAGATCCGGTCTAATCCAGTATGGGCCCTGTGTGAACTGCCCCCTCAGAAACCCTCTCAGGTTTTTTGCATTGAAAACCCAGAGGGCTGTAACCCCCTCCCCAAACCCCTTAAAACCCCTTTAAAGATAAAATAACTTACCTGGCCACTATTAGCCTAGTGCCAGAGTTGTTGTGGCACATAGAAATGACATGAGGGGGAGGTAAGGAGTGATTTCCCTCCTCACCCCCCCCCCCTTCCTCTGGTGAATTATTTCTATGCACCAAGACAACTCTAGCACCAGAGTAATAGCAGCCGGATAAGGGGTTTTATAGGGGCTTTGGGGAAGGGATTAGGTGTCTGGGTGTTCTCCTGGAAGGTCCTGCATCTAGACACCCAGCATTGAAAGTACAGGTTTTTGAGCTAATATGGGGATGAAGGCTGCCCCAACCCAGGATTATTTTTATGATTATGATTATTATATTTATTTATACCCCACTTTATCTCCCCAAAGGCGACTCAAAGAGGCTTAACATAAAAGTAGCAGCATAATAATAATTTTAAAATAGATAAATATACGAACATACAAACAGGACTAAATATAACAAGTATTTTAAAAATCCCAGTTAAAAACCATTAAAACACATTCAAAGTTAAAAACCACAGCATCCCCTTAATTGATCTTAAACACCTGTTTTAAACTCAGGTCAGTGCAAAGTTCTTCCCTGTCTGGAACCGGTCTCTGTGTAACAAAGTGGTTCCCAGCCTTGGCTCCTCCAAAAATTGTGAACCATACTGACTGAATCATAAAGCTGTAGAGCAAGAAGGGGATAATGTATCCTTCCAAATGTTAGATTCAGCTATCACCAGACCTAGCCAACATAGGTAGTGGTGAGTACCGATGATAGATGCAGATTTCCTTGGTGTACTTACTGAATTATTTAGGTGATCTCTCGTTGTCCGAGGATGATAGTTCTCCAAGTCTAGTGTCTTGGTGGTGGGTCCGTAGGTTGCTGTGAAGCCCTATTCTTGATCGGAATGTTCTCCTGCAGTGAGAACATCAGTTTCCAGATGGAAGGCGGTCCCGGTCAGGGTTGGCTTGATGTGCTTTCCTCTTGGCACATTTTTCCCTTTCACCCTTCATTCGTGTCTCTTCAAATTCTGCAGCACTGCTGGTCACAGCTGACCTCCAGTTAAAGTGCTCAAGCGCCAAGGCTTCCCAGTTCTCGGTGTCTATGCCAGAGTTTTAAAGGTTGGCTTTAAGCCCATCTTTAAATCACTTTTCCTGTCCACCAACATTATGTTTCCCGTTCTTGAGTTGGGAGTATAGTAACTGCTTTGGGAGATGGTGATCCGGCATTTGGACAACATGGTCAGTCCAGCAGAGTTGATGGCATAGGAGCTTTGCTTCTTCCAGCAGATTTGTCCTCTTGTCTTCCCAAGAGATTTGCAGGATTTTTGTAGGCAGGGCCGTAGCCAGGACTTTGATTTGGAGGAGGGGGCTAAGTTTGGTTTGGGGGGGGGGGCTAGACTGGGTGGGGGAGGGTCTACCCTAGCAAACCTTTTGTGTTGTTATCCCAATAACCCCATGAATGTGAGATATAATGAGCATGGTGATCAGATCATGATATGAATAAACATAACAGTTTAAATAATGTACCAGTAAGGCCTTCTCGTGGACCACCCTGAGATTTGGGGGGGGGGGCTGAAGCCCCCTAAGCCCAGCCCACCCCCCCACCCCTGGCTACATGCCTGTTTGTAGGCAATGCTGATGGAATTGTTCCAGGAGTTGAGTGTGACGTCTGCAGACAGTCCACATTTTGCAGGCGTATGCCAGGGTTGGGAGCTTTATAAAGAAGCATCTTGGTCTCCCTATGGATGTCCTGCTCCTCAAACACTCTCTGCTTCATTCGGAAAAAATTGCTTCTTTGCTTCTTTCAGCACACTGACATTTGCCCATTTGTCTTCACAAGAGATTTGGAGGATGTTTTGGAGGAAACACTGAATCGTTCCAGGAGTTGAGTATGATATCTGTAGACAGTCCACATTTTGCAGGCATATAGCAGGATTGAAAGGACAATAGCTTTATAAAGAAGCACCTTGTTGTCCCGGTTTTCAAACACTTTCTGCTTCATTCAATACTGCACTTGAAGAGCTCAGGCAGTGTTGTATTTCCATGTCAATGTTGACTTTTGCAGAGAAGTGGCTGCCAAGGTAGCAGAAATGGTCAACATTTTCTAATGTTATACCATTAAGCTGTATTTCTGGCATTGCAGAGGGATTGGCTGGTGACTGCTGGAATAGCACTTTGGTTTTCTCAATGTTCAATGACAGACCAAGCTTCTGTGAAGGTGTTTAGAGTGGCTTGTAGGTCTTCTTCTGAATGTGCACAGATTATGTTATCATCAGCATATTGGAGATCTATAACAGATGTTTTTGTGACCTTGGTTTTGACGTTCAGTCTGCTGAGGTGAAATCGCTTGCGAACTGTCCGATAGATGATTTCCACTCTGGTCCTCCTTCCTCCAAAACCCCTCAGCAAGTGAAGTGGGGAGGGGTGGTCTCCGAGGGCTCCCCCTTCCATTGCGAAGTCCCTCAGGGGGCCATCCTTTCCCCACTGTTATTTAACATCTACATGCGACCACTCGCCCAACTGGTACGGAGTTTCAGGCTGGAATGTCACCAGTACGCTGATGACACCCAGCTCGTTCTGAGGGTGGACGCTGGGGCAGAATCTGTACCCGATAATTTCCAACTCTGCCTAGAAGCTGTAACTGGATGGCTGCGAGCCAGTAAGTTGAAGGTGAACCCGGCGAAGACGGAGATCTTGTGGCTGGGCTGCATGGGGTGGGGGGGGGAGATCCAGCTGCCGACACTTGACAGCATGGCACTGTGCCCACAGTCTTTAGTTAAGAGCCTTGGGGTCCGGCTGGACCCCCAGCTGTCTATGGAGGCACAAATTGCTTGTGCCTGCAAGACAGCCTTCTACCATCTGCGGTAAGCAAAACATCTGGCTCCCTACCTCTCCCGTTGCGACCTGGCCACGGTGATCCAAGCCACAGTCATCTTGAGGCTCGACTACTGTAACGCGCTGTACATTGGCCTACCTTTGTCGGCGATCCGGAAACTTAAACTGGTGCAGAACGCGGCAGCCCGCCTGCTGCTCGGAGCCACTAGAACATCCCATATAACACTTCTGTGCGAACTGCACTGGTTGCCAATTGAATTCTGGGTCTCCTTCAAAGTGTTAGTTTTGACTTTCAAGGCCTTACATGGTTTGGGGCCAGTGTACTTGAAGGAGCGGCTTACCCCATAGGTGCCCAGAAGATCACTAAAGCTCTATAGGCTTTCCAGCACACGGCAGAGAGCGTTCTCGGTGGCTGCTCTGGTCCTGTGGAACTCACTACCGGCCGAGACGCAGGGCCTGCGGGACCTGATGGCCTTCCACAGGTCTTGCAAGACCTGGTTGTTCAGGCAAGCATTTGGTGACTGACCGGTGCTTGAACTGTTAATCCCCCGCCTAGCCGTGCTGCCACTGTCTTTTATCACGAATCAGCCTTGTTCTGACTCGTGTGATTTTATGTGATTTTATGTGATTTTATGTAATTGTAATTGGTTAGGATTGTTTTATGGTATTTTAGGATGTTTAAATCTTGCTGTGTTTTTATATGTTTGGAAACTGCCCTGAGCCTCGGGAAGGGCGGTTTAGTAAATCGAAATAATAAATAAATAAATAATAAGATGAAATATCATAGTGATTAAGATGGAAAATAAGTTTGGGGTAATAACACATCCCTGTTTGACACTTGTTTCCACCTTAAATAGGTCACTTTGGGAGCCACTGCTGTCCAAGACTGTTGCCATCATGTCATTATGGAGAAGCTGCAGGATGTTCTTAAATTTGTCAGGGCACCCGATTTTTGGAGGATGGTCCAGAGAGCACTGTGATTCACTGTGTCAAATGCCTTTGCAAGGTCAATGAATGCCATGTACTGAGGTTGATTTTCTTCTTTGCATTTTTCTTGGAGCTATCGTGCAGTTAAGCCCATGTCCACTGTTCCTCTGGAGGGGCAGAAGCCAATCTGGGATTCTGGGAGGGTGTCTTCTGTTGTATACACTATACAATATACAAGGAGTCCCCCATCAATAGATAGAGACACCACTGCAGGCTGAAGCATCTTGAGCATTTGAATTGTAAGCATACAAAGTGTTACTTCAGCTACCATAGTTTTTGCAGTATAGATGGGATATGAAATCCCATATAAAGTGCTGTAAAGCACTTTGCAACCCCATGAAATCCAGGCCATCTGGACACCCCTTGGTATGGGGCTTAGAGTGTCTTTAATATAAATGGTCACTTCATTATCTCCCTTTAAGTGCTGATTCAAAGAGGGGACAAAGAATATTCCTTTGACCTTGCAGGATTTAGCCTCTTATGTCAAAATCCAAGATGATTCTACTGCTTGAAGTATGCCCAGCCAGACAGCACATTAACATCAAGGAATTAGCGCATGTAATGCAAAGTGACGCACTATTAAAATGGCTTTCAACCATAAATACATTGCAGCTGCTGTTCCAGTGACAAGATATCTATCCCATCACTCAAATTTCCGCACTTATCACACAAAGGACCCGTGTTTACAATAAAGGCCTGAAGACATCAAAGGGAAAGCATTGAGAAATAAGAGAACCTCATTTGCAGTGCTTGAGGCACCCTCAAATAGATTGCGCTCACATCTTTCCTTGACTGACAGATCTCAGGAAGGCAGCCACAGACATTTCTATAAAAAATGTATAAACAAAAATCATACAGCTGTTCACTTAACGGGCAACCAATTATTCCAAACTCAATGAGAAGCACAAAAGTCATTTGAGGCTAGCAAACTTGGCAGCAAGATGGCCCGGAAAAGAACTGTGCGGCTTCTTCTCCTCTCTATCCTTCTTGCAAAATTGGCGACAAAGCAGCCTTCAGGAGAACAGAGGGAAAAAAGACCGATTTTTCTGATAAAACTTTTAAGTAGCAAATGGCTCAGAAAATAAACCATTTGTCAATGTAAGATACAACTGTGACGGGTTGCTGGCACCCTGATTAAAACATGCAATTTCTTTTACAGGGTAGAGTAATCTGTTATAGAATTCAACACTATCTAAGCCTTAATCCTGGCACTGCTTACATCAGAGTAATTCCAGAGTGGGTTCATTTGGGTGATTTCCAAGCAAAACATTTCAGCAATAGCTAATCCAATTAAAACATAGTCATTTCCTGGTTGTTTTTGTTTTAATGTAGACACAATAGATTGTTAATCCTGGACACTACAGCAAGCAAGAGTTTCAGTGATTTACACTGATAATTTGTTTTCATACATCTCATCAGTTGTAAAAAGCATATAGGGAGAGCAAGTGAATCTCCTATGTCCAATTACCTGATCTTTGGGCTATCCAAAGACTGAATGGACTACCAAGATTACAGAAACAAATCTAATTCCAATCAAATCAGAAGTCAAGTTTTGGTTTTGAAAAAAAAAGATTTTTTTTAATGCCAAACATTTCAAGCAGAATCTTCAATCTCTTTAATGATTATTTTTACTCATAGATATTTTAAGAAGAGGCAAGTAATCTTTTTTTCTTTGTCAAAAGAAGGGTAGTAGAGAGAATATGGATGGATCAATGGCCACATAAACAGCTATGGACAGTAATAGGTAGTTCTAGGGACCCCCTTTACCCACCCTTGAGATTCTTGGGTTTTCTTGGTGAGTTTTATCCAAAGAAGATTTGCTGTTTCTCATCATCCAAATCTCAGGGAGATGTCAAGGTAAGTTCAGTAGGTTTCCATGCCTAAACAGGATTTTGAACTTGGTCTGCCTGGGTTGTAGTAAATCATTAAGACCACTATACCATGCTGGCTCTCGTAGCTCCTCTGTACTTTGAAACAATCAGACCTTCTTTCCCATGGGACAATTTGCCATTATTGTTCACTGTGATGAAGGATACATTCTTTCCATTCTTTACTGAAATATTTCTCTCACTCCTTTGAACCAGTTTATGTTTCTGTGGCTATCTAATTCTACCATACTAATACATGTAATACCACTGAATGCCATTCATATTGCTCGATCCAATCCTTTAAATTTTAGCACCAAAAAACTCCAAGTGGCAAGACATATGCCTTTGTGCTCTAGATGCAAACACTTCACCTGACAGGATTTCAGACTTAAGTAAGGATGAAAATGGGGTTTTCATAAACTTTGCACAAAATGAAAAGATTGGATAGAATTCATTTTGTGGAATTGAAAATATGTTCAGTGGACAGAGCGGTATTATGCCAAAAAGATGACTTCACAACCATGTTATTTTATTATTCTGTGAGTTTGCTCCACCTTGTATCATATGCCCTGCTGAATTTGTTTTACAAGAGAAATTTATCAAATCATTTCCAGAATCAGAATACATACTGCTCTCATTTCCTTTGCTCTGTTTCCCCCTCTGTGTATTACCCATGCATGCTTACCCCCTGCTAAAATGAGGGGGAAGAAAGTAATATTGATGTGCCTGTTGAGTAGTTTATTGATGTAACTATATGTCCTGGTGAAACCCAACACCAAAATAACATTGATCCAATCATGTGCATAATTGTTTTTTCAGATAATGTTTCATCATTATTTCTTTATTTGTTTGATTATTTTATCGTTTCACATGTTTCCATTGACATTGTGGAAGAGAAGGGGTCAGAAATGAGTAGCACTGAACTTCACACTTCCATGGCTATTTATACAAAACTTGAGGAAACAGGGGGGGAAATCTTTATGGGTTCATGGGATGATTTCAAATCTTAAAAACCAATGAAAATTTTCAACTGAGGTAAAGCACCCTTGTTCTCTCTACCTTTCTAAGAACCTTTGAACATCAAGGGACTGATTTGAAATAGACTTATATAGGAATGTGTTTTACTCTGAGGTAAACAGTGACCTTGAAAGGACAGGTGGCATTGTACTATTGAAAATGCTTTGAAACCAAAAAGGCTTGACAGCTGTTGTGAAGGAGATCTGAAACACTATGTCCAGTTCTGGGCACTACAATTTAAGAAGAATATTGATAAGTTAGAAGAGGTCCAGAGAAGAGCAACCAAAATGGTTAAAAGTTTGTAACCCAAACCCTATGGGAAGGAGTTTCAGTAGCTGTGTATGTTTAGCCTGTAGAAAGAGAAAGTTAAGAAGAGACATAATAACCCTGTTTAAATATGTGAAAGAATGGCATCTTGAAGAAGCCAGTTAGTTTTCAGTTGTTCCAGAGATTAGGATGCAGACCAATGGATTCAAACTACAGGGAATTCTACCTTAACATTAGGAGAGAAAAAATCCTGATTGTGAAAACTGACATGACATTCTGTATACTGACTTGGAGTGTGGTGAAGGTTCTTTCTTGGACATTTTAAAACAGAGGCTGGATGACCATCTGCTAAGAATTCTTTGGTTTTTATTCTTGCACTGTAGACCTGAATGCCTCTTGTGGTCTTTTCCAATTCTGTGACACAGTGGTTTCAGACAGACCAT
Organism: Anolis apletophallus; assembly: GCA_030556195.1. Lineage (NCBI taxonomy): Eukaryota > Metazoa > Chordata > Lepidosauria > Squamata > Anolidae > Anolis > Anolis apletophallus. The sequence continues at coordinate 22,113,897 of JARBWK010000010.1, read as the reverse complement.
GCATACATCTGAATTTTTCCTTATCTTTCTTCCTCTGGGCAAAGCACAATACCCTTTCTGTATTGTCATTACAAAGTATCAGATTTACATCATGTGTCAAGTGGTCCTTATAATCACCTGCTCAAGAGAATCATAAATTAATTCAGCAACATTCTCAATTCAACCTCATTAAATTGGCAAAGATCTTTGTACAGGATGTAGAAATGGAATTTGGAGATTCAGCGCTCCTTTGCTATGAATAAAATCTTTTCTTTGTTAATCTTATATATTTATTTATTGTATACCCTGCTTTTTTCCTGGTATGTGATACAAAATGGCTTACAAAAATTTAAAAATAAAGTTTAACTAGCATCTTATTTTCCAAAAGTTAAAAAAATGAGACAATTTTCTGTTTTAACATGACTAAAACAGATTAAAATGTATTAAAAACTTAAAGGATTGTTATGGTTGTGTGCCTTCAAGTTGTTTCTGACTAAAGACAATCCTAAGGTAACCACATCATGGAGTGTTCAGAGGGGCTTGTAATTACCTTTAGTGTTTCCATAGCTGAGCAGGGATTTGAACCTCGGTCCTCTAAGTCCTAGTCCAATGGTCAAACTATACTAAACAACAAAAATGGATATACCTATCTTGTGTTACAGTACACAAGTACAGTACAGTAAACACAAGCCTACTAATCACACTACAAATGTATCAAATAGTCAATTTATCAATACAGCAATATAAATATAGACAATAAGGGGTTCCCCTTATGGTGTCACTCATAACATAGAAATCACTATGCAATCATAAACAGCTTCACTATATATCAAGTAATTTTTCAAGTTATAAATGCTACCCAAAGTGGATGGTAATATGTAACAAGGTGATATATACACACTGCTTCACCATACAAAGAGTTACAGAGTAACTAAAATCCCCCGTCAGCACAGTAGTGGCCACATTATATACAGTTCATCAATTCCAAATGGTTACATGCTAATGTAGCATCCGTGTATGCCACAGTGTGCCAAGCGATGGTACTCACCGTCCTGGCGTCTGTACATCCTCAAAATGAGGCACTTGTAATCCACAAATGGAAAGTACGAAGGGGAAGCGCTTCCGCGCTGTGGGCTTATGCAGCCAAACTCCCACGGCTGCATGGCCCATCCACTTTGGGTAGCATTTATAACTTGAAAATTTACTTGATTTATAGTGAAGCTGTTTATGATTGCAAGATTTCTATGTTACGAGTGACATCCACTTGTAATTACATATTACCATCCACTTTGGGTAGCATTTATAACTTGAAAATTTACTTGATTTATAGTGAAGCTGTTTATGATTGCATAGTGATTTCTCACTTCCAGTCTGACACAGCACAGTGGAACCAAGGTCAGCACAGCTCTCATAGAACTGGGACAAAGGTCAATGCCACCTCAGGGCAGGCTGGAGATCTGAACTTCCTCAAAGCTCAGATTTCCCAGCTCTGACATTGCTGTATTGATAAATTGACTATTTGATACATTTGTAGTGTGATTAGTAGGCTTGCGTTTACAGTGCAATGGTATAACACCACAAACTATAACACCACGTTAGATTTAAAAACAAAAACAAAACAGCACACTGCACACCACCTTCAAACAGTCTTCTATTATGTGATTAAAAATCAAAGACCTCCCTAAATAGAAAAGTCGTTGAGGTTTTGGTGGAAAAAGAGCTAAAGTGGACCACCCATGGAAGGCAGCAGACATTGAGAAGGATCTCTCTTAGGTCTTCAACAAATATACATGTTTTGAACATACCATAGATGACCATCCCTGCTTGAATGTATAAACTATGGTACAAAATAGTGTTCCTGGTGGATCTTGTTTTGCTTTTTACATAGTTTTGCAAATGAGCCAACTAAACATTATATTGAATACAAGATGTCTGATCACCTGTGGAAAATCAAACATGTTTGCACTATAATTCATTCTTATGACACACACTTATGATGTTTCTAAATGTCTGATACAGCGACTCTCATCAAAGTGATAAGTAATGTAGAAAGAAAAGTGCTGCTGAATGAGAACTGCAAGTGTTCATCATTGATAGACTTGTAAACCAATGTTAATAAATTGTATGGACAACTGTGTTCCACCAGGCATTATTAGACTATAAACTCTATGATTATTCATCACTGTCAATTTTGGTTTGGGCTGGTGGAAATTGTAGACCAACAACATCAGAAGAACTCCTCTCCCCCCCCCCCCAATTTTGTAGATCACATGTGCTGTTAGAGATTAACATGCTTCCAGTAATCTGGTGATGAAAGTAATTCTACTCTGTAGTTAGTTCGAGAGTTGTTACTCATCAGAGGACCAGAAATATTTGCATTTTTCTTTTCCTCAGACTTTGTGTAAAGAGTTCTTTTGATGTGACTTTCACTTTATTCAAAAACTACTGCTCTCAGAAATTGTTTCTTTCTCTCTGTATTTATAGTTATTAATTGCTAATTCTGTGGTTGGATAACTTCAGAATCATCTCTATGCCAACAGTCACTCTTTGAATTTTGTCCTGACTCATTTTCTGCATCAAGACCATTTTGAAATTGGCACCACTTCATTTAGAGCCTCTTAGCTTTTTTCACTTCATTCGTGAAGTAATGCCGAGAGAGAGCTTTTTTCAAATGAAAACAGTGACAACGGCAGTGCAAATAAAGTAAGGGAAATTATGGCTTGGCTTGTTTCATGTTGGTGCCATGCAAACAACAACAAAAACCAAATCCTCACCCCCCTCTTCTCCCCATTGTTGACAGTTAATGGTAGTCACTGACACAGCTATTCACAGTGGTCTTTATTCCAGTGCTGTTTTGTTGTTTGCTGTCTCCATTCTTACCTCCCTTGGCATCATTTCTCGCTTTTTACACAATTGGTAGGGATGACATGCATTGTGTTTTATGTCTGATATGATGTCATCACATTGCCCAGAAATAAAAGTACTAGGTATCCATTGTCATTTTGAACTAATGAAAGTATGGGCAGAGAGGATTTCAATAAGATTCACAAATTAGCTTGCTCTCAATGAAGAATGTTATCTTGGCATGTTGAGATAACCTGTCCCCCCAGGCAGGAAATAAATTGTCTGCCATGAGAACTTTCTCCAAGAACCAAAAAGTTCAGTGGGGGCATTTATGAAAAATACTAAGATATTTCTAATTCTTTCCATATGTGTCAAGCACCTTGCATACTGGATTTCCACTCCAACTCTTTTCTTGCAGCTAAATACACAACGATGGCATTATCTTCCTGAATGATTTGGGGTCTTCTGACTTGGACTCCAGTCACTAAAGAGGAGTGGAGGGGGGAGAAGCTGGGCATTATGGGCAAGCACTTGATGTAGATAGTGGGCATTCATGGTGACATTTGTAATCATAATTAATTTGCAAGTTTGATTCTATATGTCACCAACAGGATTCTAGCCTATGTTTTTTAAACAGAAACATGCAAAACAATATGAGCAAACCCTTACCCCCTTCATTTTTTTTCAAAGCCCTAAAATAATTAAAACTGTGCAAAAGTGCCTTTAATCTTACATATTATGAATAGATGTTTGAAATTTTTTATTCTCATGTGTAAGAATGAAATAAACCAAGATTTAAGTCAGTTGTGGTCATGTAAAGCTGAGGACATTGAAAGTAAAGTAAAGAAGAAAGGTTCTGAGAAGAAACCCCCACTGAAAGATCATTGATCAGTGATGCAGTGCACAAGCCCCATCTGGTATTTTGCCATGTTTCCTGGCATGTGCTATGTGCTAATTGCAAGGTAGATATCAAAACTGAAGAATAAGCAATGCAGACAAAAGATGTAACTAAGCTACCTCCTCAATATGCACAGACACAGTATCATCATTACGCGTTGCTTGAGGTTTTCTTTCCACCTTCTATATGCTGCATAAATTTAACACTCCTACTCAGTCTTTATCCAGAGTCATCTGCATATTTGTTGCCATACAGTAAACTGTCATTCGATATTCTCTGCATACTGCCCACACTTTCTACCCCATTATGTTCTCTGTAATGAACACATATTTTTGCAGATATTATGTAGGACATAAAATGTGGCAGGAGAGGCTAAATATAAACACCATCACAAACATGGGGCTGATATGTATGGGTAGCAACATTTATTTGAAAATGTCTTCTGCTTTTGCTTTGGGAGAATCTGCTATTGATTCAGCCTGATGTATAGTTTGCCTATAACATACTTGTCCAGAGCTTTGAATGATAGATAATTTATCTCTGGAACACAGAAATTGAATTCTGAAAATAATGTTTCAGTCTAGTCTCAAAGTGATTTTTCCAGAAGTTAGTCCTGTTGATTGGAAGATATAAGTAAACAAATGTACACAGTCGAACCTGTAATGGATATGATATTGAACCAGCAGCTCTTGAAGCATGTCATGACTACTTTCCTGTTTCTAAAGTTGGGTCATTAGGAACAGATTAGGATTCAGGTTCATCTTTTTAAAAAATAAAAATAAAAAGGGAAAGATACATTTATATCTCACCATCAACCAATATGGGGAGGCCATCATGACTTTCCTCTTCTCAGTTGATCAATGACTGAGTGATATCAGTCAGAGAGAAAGTCACTGGGACCAAGGTCACCCAATGAATTTTATGGCTTAGCTGGAACTTGAACTTGGCTTTCCAAGTTCCTAGCTAAAACTCTAAATTGTTACACTATGCTCCAGTGCAGCTATTACATTGTTACAAGGAAAATAAGATTACTGCAAAAGATACCGTTCTTTGTGTGTGTGCGCCCTATGTCTTCATAGATTTACAAGGCTCTGTTCACCCAGGGCCTAGAAAATCTATTTCACAAAGTTTTCATTCCAAGGCTTCTGCTTCAAAACATAACATTGCCAGGCTGCATACATTTCTCGGGTAAATTTCCATCACTGCTCTAAACGTTCTTTGAAGTGGCAATTCTCTCTCCTCTCAACTATTCCCAGGTGATTGCAATTCAACATGTTTTAATCTGACAAAACTATCTATATTTCTTTTGTTCCCAAATCCTTCTTATTTCACAAGAAACTTTTTTCTGTACTCAGTTATTTTTGGACAAAAAAGTTGTCTTATAATGAAAAGGTATTAAAATTTTCTTTTCAATAAATTATAACTTTTTGAAAAAAGTCCTGAATTGTGGAAAAAAATCACTGAAAAGCACAAGAAATATCTTGTAATCTCATCCAGTAGGGGAGAAAACCTTTGAAAAATATAATTAACATTTGGGAGTAAATAACTGAAAAGAAATATGCCTACTGTAGTTAGCACTAGGTTAATTTCATTAGACAAAACAAAACAAAAATGGGGAGGGGCTTTAGTTTACAGTGTGCATCAAACTGTATCTACTTATTGATCTCCTTTAATGTGGTATATACAAATGACAGAAATAGACCAGCATTTCTACTTTACAACAGTGGGAGGGCCAATCAGTTATCTGTTGTTATTTACAGGATGAATGCATAATTTACAGGATAGCTTTTATCCAGTTTGTGATTTAATGATAGAAAATGGTTATCTCTACAATGTATAAGGGGAAATATGTTCAGCATGCTTCTTTATATCTTTTAGCCAGCCATCAACATGAGCACATTATCCCAACAACCTGCTGTTCTCCTCTTTTCTTGTCTCTGAAGTGTCTTGTAAGTTGAAGGGTCAGAACAACGCAGCCATGAACCTTTTGTTCCTGATGCCTTGCCCTCCTCCAGACTGCTACAAAGATTGCAGTGGTGATCTTTGTCTTTCTTTGCTTTCTGGGGATTAATTTGTAACTTTGCTTTAGCATACAGTACACCCAGACACTTTGAAAACCTCTGGCTTGTTTTATGCAGCATATTCCTGCTGAGATTACCTTATATCTGATTCCCTCCATGATGTAAAGTGGCATTGAGGCACTGTCATGGATAAAACCAACTCGGTGAAGGATTTAACTGCCGTTGGGCAGTAAATGACCTTTTGAGGTCTTCTGTCACAGAATTCCCTCTTTAGAGAATTGTTCTATGTCAACATAGCTCTGTAGCTATTCTATTTTTCCATCTCTGGGCTAACTTACTCCTTTGGCCAAGACATTTCTCTTCCATAGAAAAGTCAAGCAATTAAATTTTCTTTTAAATATATGTGATTACTTTATACAGTATAGAGCAAATGTATTGAAAGATCCGCACAAGAATCACATAAAAATCTTCATATATGAGGATTCAGCAAAAAGTTTCCATGTTTTTAAAAACTCTATTTGTTTACAAATTTCAAAAAGAAATTGCATCTCTTTTTTATGTAAGTCACTTTCCTTTCCAATGCATGTTTCCAGCATCATACAAAGCTTTTAATAGCACCAGCAAAAAGAAATGGTTTTGGTTGATCACCTACATAGCCACTGCACTGATGCACTGATATAAATCAGTTCCAGGATTCTTTCTTCATTTGTCATGGCTGTAGCTGAATATCTGGAGCACTCTGCTTCTGACACACCAGTACGACCATTTTGAACATTTCAATCCATTCATACATGATTCCATGAGAGAACATTACCCCATACTGAGCGCACAAACAGAGATGAATTTGTACTCCCATCACACCTTCTGCTCACAAAAATGGTATGACATAATGCTGTTTTTCCTTGGTACAATTTATACCGTTTCATAACTATTATACTAAATTGCAAAATCAGGTGGCTTACCAGGCAAACTAGTCACATGACACTCTCAGAAATGATTAATTGCTAGTCCTTTTACTCTCACCATTTCCAATCTATCTATCTATCTATCTATCTATCTATCTAAATCTTCGTGTCATTTTAGTAGCTTAAAAACAACAAAACCACTGACTGCAGACACACCAAATTTGGCAACATAATGCCAAACAGTCCTAGGTGTGACCAACACTCTGAAAAATTTAAGAAAACAAAGACAATCACTTACAAATCCCAAAACAGTTGGGAGACTACATTTCCCAGCATGCCCCACACCCAAGGTGGCCGGTGCATATGCGGTGCTGCCTAGCTGCCTCCTGCTCACCTCAGTTCCGGCAGAGTCCTCTTTTTTGAGGGGAGGGATTGAGGAAAGGAGAAGGCCTGGTGAGGCGAGGCAAGCCCCGGCAGCACAGCAGCTGGAGCCACCACAGCTGCTCCATGAGGTCCAAGTGGCAACCAGGCAACCCTCCCCCCAAGACCGGAGGATTGCAAGGCAAGCCTGGCTGCACAGGTGGCTGCTCACACTCCTCCCCCTTCCCCCCTCAGGACTTGTTGGAAGAAGAGAGGATGCAAATCAGGGGAAGGCCAGCAAGTCCCTCACTTGGGCTCCACATCCACCTTTTCATTCCCCCCTCCTCCAAAAAAACCCCCTTTAAATCCCTTGAAAACTGCCTTAGAAGGAAGGGAGGGAGGAAGGGAAAGAAAGAGAAATGAGAGAAGAAAGTAAGAAAAGGATTGGTGAAGAGAAGAGAGGAATATAAATGGAAGGAAAGGTAGAAGAAAAGAAAAAGGAATGAATGGAAAGGAGGCAGGGATGGGAGCGGAAAGGAATGGAAGAGGAAAGGAAGGAACACAGAAAGGAAAGAAGGAAGGAAGGAACTGGTGAAGGGAAGAATATAGAATTAGAGAGCCCTAGAGTTGGGAGAGACCTGGTTGGCCATCCAGGCCAACCTCATTCTGTCAAGAACCAGAACATTCAAAGCACCCCCGGCACATGGCCACCCAGCCTCTTTTTCAAAGAGGCTTTTCTGAGTGTTTTGGCCAGCATGAATACCATTGAAAAGCCTTGAAGCTTCAAACCCTGGCTGCTTCTCATTACTTTATTTCCCATACCACCAGATTACCCCAGGATTCGATGATGATGATGATGATGATGATGATTATTATTATTATTAAGGAGAGTCTTAATGGCCATCTATCAGGAGTATTTTGATTGTGTTTTTCCCTTATGCCAGAAGAAGTTTGGACTGGATGGCCCTTGGAGGTCTCTTGCAGCACTAGGATCCTATTACTGTGAATTCCTCCCACCCAAACTGCTGCTGTATTTTCTGCTGGTCATGAAGGTTCTGTGTGCCAAGTTTGGTTCAGATCTGTCATTCATAGAGGTCTTAGTGGTCTGTAGAAGCCTGAGCTGAATCAGTTGAAGGTACTCAATCCCATCATCTGTTGTCCATACTCCCCCAAACATATTGTTTTTGTGATTAATCAGTATGCTTTAATTATGTTCTGTTTATAACAACAGAAATACATCCTGAATAGTATTTACATTACTATTCAGAATAGTAGCAAAATTATAGTTATGAAGTAGCAATGAAAATAGTACTATGGTTGGGAGTCACCACAACATGATGAACTGTATTAAGGGGCCGTGGCATTACAAAAGTTTAGAAACACTGCTAAAGACATTCTATTAAAAATAAAAATACACTGTCATATCTCCCAAAGCTAGAGATACTACAAGTCACATCTGCAGTGAGACAATATGCCATCTCCAAGGATGTTCCCCATGTGTTGCACAGATCTTTTACCATTTTGTGAGAGGCTTCTATTTATAGATATGTGCAAGGTCCAGGGCGGGAAAAAGAAATTATTTTTATTTGAGCCAAGTGTGGATGCTGCAATTGCCCATCTGGATTCCTTTTGAAGAACCTTGCACCTTAAAAGCCTGGCTTCTACTAGCCAGCGGGAAACCTTTGGTGGGAGGAGTTCCCTAGCCCAGATTGTTTCATGTCTGCAAATCCCCTGTTTTCTGAGGGCCACAGCAACGCGTGGCTGGGTACAGTTAGTAAAAATATAAAAGTGCAGAAACATTTTGAAGACCCTTTCTATTTTCCTTTCTGACAATGTAAGGCATTGGGGAAAGACAAAGGAGTTTTCTTGAGCCCATATTAACATATTACATGTGGCTGCTAGACCAATCAAATAAGTATTGTAATGGATTAGACCAGGCCTGTCCAATAGGCGGCCCGGGGGCCGTACACAGCCCCCTAGCCCCTTGGCTACAGCCCCTTACCCTCCTGCAATAAATAATATATTTTTAAAAATATTTTAAAAATATTTTTTCAATTAAAAATTATTTTTATTATTATTTTTGGTCCCACCCCTTGGCTTTCTATTGGCTGCCTCCTCTTCTCCTGAGGGAGGGGGCCAATGGGAGGGAGTGATGTCTCTCGGGCCCCGCCCCCTTGTCAGCAAACAGGAAGAGCGACCCGGCCGCATGGCTTTTCCCCTCGGCAGCGCCGCTTCCTCCTCCTCAGGATTGCTGCTGCTCCGTCTGGGAGGCGCTCAGGCCCTCAGTGCCAGGGAAGCAAAAGGGGTTTGGGAGGGAGGGAGTGTGTCTGAGAGCGTGAGTGAGTGAGTGAGTGACAGAGAGAGAGAGAGAGAGAGAGAGAGAGAGAGGAGGGGGGACCTGTCCTGGGCACACCTCTCCCCAGCGCAAAGGGAAGATCTCTGGGCTCTCTCAGACACACACACACACACAAGCCCCTTCCTTTCTGACCCCTTCATTTGCGTTTCATGAACTGTCTCTTTAATGAGAAGGAGAGGGGAAGCCATAGGAGAGGGGAGGAGGGGAAAAGGAGGGAGGGGGGAATTGAATGAGAGGGAGCTCAAGGAAGGCCTCCCACCCCCTTTCCCCCCTCCTTTTCCTCCCCCAGATTATTGACATTCTTTGCAATTACCTAAGTTTACTTTGATGACTTGCACTGAATGGAATCAGCCAGGGGTAAACTGGCAGAATGAAAGGACACAGACCTTTCAACTGCAAGGCCATTCAATGCTGATCAATGTGGCCAGTGGAACAGTCATATATTCCAGTTCAAAGCAGAGATTGTGGGATTTTCTGCCTTGATATTCTGTATATTTATGCCCCTCATGTGTTCCATCCATCCCTTCCTCTCCCCTTATTTAAATAATATAATATGTAATTGTATATTTATGCCCCTCATGTGTTCCATCCATCCCTCCCTCTCCCCTTATTTAAATAATATAATATGTAATTGTATATTAATGCCCCTCATGTGTTCCATCCATCCCTCCCTCTCCCCTTATTTAAATAATATAATATGTAATTGTATATTTATGCAATGCCGGAGGCGGGGAGGGGGCGGAGCTGGGGGAGGGGAGGGGCAGAGCCAGGGCTTGGCCCCCCAGGTGATCAGTGACCGGAATTCCGGCCCAAGGTCCAGTAGAAGTTGGACAGCCCTGGACTAGACTCATCAAGCACACTGACCATTGTTTCCTCTTTTTGTTTTACGTGGGAACCAATGGTACTGCAAAACATAGCTTTCAGAATATCACAAGGAATTATGAGGTTCTGGGTAGGGAGCTGAAAGACCTTGATACACAGGTTGTCATGTCATTGCTCCTCCTAGTTAAACGATGCACCTCAGGAAGGAAGAGAACAATAGTGAAGGTTAATAAATAGCCCTGCAGTCAGTACTGCTGAAAACTATTTGGCTTCTTGGACAGTAGTCTGCAGTTTTGTGAAGATGGACTTTCAGCAAGTGATTGGTTTCAGCAGTGCCAGTTAGCAGAAACGTTTTTGCCAAGAGTGTTAGAAATTTGATAAGGATAGCTTTAAACTGAGTTTTCAGGGGGAGGTAGACAATATTCCTAAGGGCAGGAGTTCATAAAATGCTGAAAATAATAGCCAAAATATTACAGACAGAACTCAGCAAATAATACAAGAACTCAAATGTGGGAGAGGAAGAAAATCTTAAATAAGCAACTATGGGGAATGACTTGTCTTATATGTCTCTACACTAATATGCAGATGATGGGAAATAAATAAGATGAACTCTTAATCCATATATATATATATATATATATATAGAGAGAGAGAGAGAGAGAGAGAGAGAGAGAGAGAGAGAGAGAGCAATTAGAATCACTAACCCAGTGAGGTGAGTCTCATGATGAGAATCCTGGAAGTAAGTTTGAGAGAATCTAGATATAGATTAAGAGAAAGAGGAAAACAAGTTATATCATTGTAGGGCCAATTACAGACCCACAAGCAAAATGAAGGAATTCCATGATGATTTCCTGAAACAGAGGATCAAACATTTGCAAAGGGGAAAACTAGCAGACATGGGAGATTTCAATTATCTTGATTCTTGTATTTGTTAGGAAGGTACATTTAGACAGAAAAAAATGAAATGCAAAGATATAAGATGGGATATACCTGCCTTGACAACAGTGAAAGGGATCTAGGATTCTTAGGCCCCTTCCACACAGCTGTACAAAATCCACATTGAACTGGATTTTATGGCATTGTGGGCTCAGATAATACGGATCAAAGCAGATATTGTGGATTATCTGCCTTGATATTATGGGTTTTATGGCTGTTTGGAAAGGCCCTTAGTAAACCACAAACTGAACATGACTCATTTTATATATTTGTAAAGATATCATAAGGCCCTTCCACACAGTAGCTACCTATAATTCGGGAGAGAATGGGTTAAAAAGGGAGGTGGTCACATGATGTTTGCATTAAATGTCTGCTCGATTTCAACAATGGTGTGAAGCCCCATTCCAAAAAGGTCCTCCTTAATCCCAGTTCTGGGTGAAAAAAGTTGATTTTCCCATGACTGTGTGGTTTTGTAGTCATGTAAAGTTCAGGACTTCCCTCTTTACCCCCAGTGGAGACTGCTTCCTACCTACACATGCAGGATTTAAAAAGCCCAAAACAGCTGATCAGCAGTTCAGGCTTCCAGCTGATTTCCAGATGGTTTAAAGAGAAGAGAAGCAGAGAGCCATTAGAGGCCTCTGAATGTATTGATTTTAAACTTTGTAGTATTAGATAGATTGTGAATTAGCAATTGGGGAAAGAGGAAAATCTGACAGATTTTTTTTAATCTTGCTTTTATGTGCTGATGTTTAAATGCACACATGGGAATCTTTATGTTTTTACATTGAGATATTTGCATGTGCATATATGAGTATCAGCGCATAATTGAGTGATTTTTTTGAAGTCTGATGGATGTACCCCATCTGCCCTCCATTTTATCCTGAGACAAAGAAGTGGATGGTGGGAGAAGAAAGCCCAGGACTGGCAGGTCTGTGTGAGGACCTGATCTGAGGTCTCAGGTTTTTTTTATCCTTCCCCCCCCCCCCCACTTTAAAATTCGCATAGTGACACTGTCTGGAAGCGCCCTCAGAGTGCAAGAGCAAGCTTGTTTTTTGCTACTCCAGAGACTTGGACATGGAACAATAAATGCAAATTACAGGAAAACAAAATCCCGAAGGGAAGAACTATTCAAAAGTATCATACACTCCCTTGGAGTGTTGTGGAGTCTTCTTTGAAAGTTTCTAAACAGAACCTGGATGGCCATGTGTGAAGTGTGCTTTGATTATGTATTGCTGCATGGCAAGGAATTAAACTGAATAGGCCTTTTGTCTCTTTTAACTCTTATAATTCTGTGCGTATGCAACATTCAGCAGCATTACGATTTTCTCCATCTGCCTCAATTTCAACAATTGCTCTACTTGATCTTAGGCAAAAAGACTTTTCGATGATGTGATGCCTAAGATCCTTTTTAGCTGGTGATGTCAAAGACTGAATGTCAAATCTTAGGTGTGCAAAGCATGCTGAATGTGGTTTATGCCATTGTACTCTTCCACATTTTGTTTTGTCTTTTGCCTTACTGACATCCACAAGAAAGACGTTGTTATGATTACATTACGAATTTAACTCCCAGGAGTGCCATTTTTGACAGAAAAGCAACATACACAATTTTGGGAGTATAACATTTAGAAGTTTTGAAATTGCTCTTATGGTAATACCACTGATTTTTGCATAAATGATTCTCGAGTTTCAATTGTAAATCAAATATCCACTTTAGTGCTCTGTTCTGGGTTTCTTGTTGTTGTTTTCTCTTCTCTTTAAAATAAATGCATGCCTCTTCAAGGATTTAAATCTTCTGTCAGTCAAGATTTGTTTGCAGCAGAACCTAATTAATCTGAGAACACCAAGTGAAATTTTCTGGCATGTTCGGTTATCTTCTTTGATGCAATTGATTCCCCCCCCCCCCACACACACACACACTTTCTTTCAGGGTCTTGAAACCCTTGTTTCCCCACCTCCTGGTGTTTGGGAAGCAAGTTTTATTTCAAATCCAAGTGATTAAAGGCAAAATTAGTTAACCCATTCATTCTGTGCTGCATGAAACAGTAATCTTCTTCAATATCCAATGGCATTTTAAACACGTTATTGATTTAAGTGCTTTCATTCAACTTTGCAGCTTAGCTTTGGTTTATTTTACTTAATATTTGACCTGAGTGAAGCTCTAGTGCTTCATAGAATAATAGAGTTGGAAGAGCCATCTAGTCCAACCCCCTGCCATGCAGGAAAGGTACAATCAAAATGCCGGACTTCAACACCGGTCCCATCTTAGATGCTGTCCTACAATTGGCAGCGTTTCCCCAAAGGCCCAATGTGGGCTCTAGAAAGCTGGATGTGCCAGAAATCAGCTTGCCAGAAAACTGGAAAGGAGCAAAACTATGGTCCTTTGCCCTGTTGTATCATGACCTACAAGTAGGTTTACTGGGGGCCCTTCCAGGATCTGATCCCAGGCTTTTTATTTATCCCAGATTATGTGACAGTGAGGACTCATATAATCCAGTTTAAATAGGAAACCCTGGGATCATATCCTGGGATATAGGACCTGTCTGGAAGGGCCCTCTCTTTGTCTTAAACCCAAGGATTCTGCTGTTGGAATACATGCACAAGCACCCCCCAAAAAAGAGAAATGCTTACTAATTAAAAAGTGGCAACATGACACAAATCAATACAGCCAGAGACTGAAAATAAGCAACAAAAATCATACTGCTGACTATTTTTGTTTAATGTTTCAGTGACTGATTATTGCTGTAATTATTATGGCCATTTAAATATGAAGAGGTTATAATACAAAAACTTCATAAACAAAAAAATCATGGATTGAAAATGATTTTTAAATGGACTAGATTGTGACTTCCATAACCATGAAGTCACCAATGAGAAGATATTGGTGACCACTTGATCTCGGATATGAATTGGACAGTCCCTCAAAAAACCTAGGTGGGCTGTTTGTTGCACTGTAGACCTGGTGCCCCTCAGTAAACCACTTGACACTTGGCAACGGTTAAATGCTTTATTTAGAATATATGGCAAAAGGAAAGAGGCTAGAGAATATAGTCTATTGAGGCCTTTAGAGCAGCAATAGATAGCAGCAAATTGTCTCTCAGGAAGCAGGATCAAAGATATAGTCCTTTAGCATTCAGGAACAAGGTAAAAGAGTCTGTGTGCCCAAACGGGCTAAATCCAAAGGAAGGGTCTTGAACCAAGGCTTGGCAAACAGTCTTTAGAAGCAGGACGGCCCAAGGCCCAAGCGAGGTTCCGTGAAAAGTGTAGCATAGTTCTGAACATTGACGAAGGATAGGTTTCCATAGCTGGGATCTAGCTTAAGTAGGGTGCAAGGCTTTGATCTGTCCGGCGTCTATGTGCGTCGGACATCAGTTTCCATAACACAATCCAGCTGCCTTTTCCCTATCCCTGCCGCATCAGATCGGTATTTGCTCCCAATTAGCAAGGGTAGCTGGCATTGGGGAGTTAACTTCACTCGGTTCTCCAGGCACTGTTTATCCCTCTGAGCCCGGGGTGAATCTCTGGTAACTGTGTCCTTGAACAAGGAATTAACCTGCTTCTGCTGGTAAGGCCTAACAGGCCTGGCAGGCCTCTGTGAATCTTTGGTTCTGACTTGGGATTTAACATGGCATGAGTCTGGTGGAGGGCCTAAGTCTGGTTGAGGACCATGCTGGGGTGTGACACTGTTTTAGGAATGGAAAAGTATTTTGTTGGAACCGAGATTCTGTATGAAAGGCTCCAGTCCTATTTGTTCTGTTGCCAAAATATGTCATGCCCTCATCAGTCTGCACATTTGTAATATCGTATTTTCCAGCTGAGGTGACTGAGGTTACTGAGGGTATAAAACTAAATTGTTCAGGTAGTTAAAAATGAAACTGATTGTAAAGAGCTCCAGAAAGATCTCTCGAAATTGGAGTGAATGGGCAACAAAGTGGCAAATGCATTTTAACCTAAACAAGTGTAAAGTCATGCACATCGGGCAAAGAACCCCAACTACACCTACCAATTGATGGGGTCAAAGCTTTCCGAGACAAACCAGGAAAGGGATCTTGGGGTTTTGGTGGACAGCTCAATGAAGATGTCAACCCAGAAAGCGCAGCAGCAGTGAAAAAGCAAATTCTATGCTTGGCATGATCAGGAAGGGAATCGAAAATAGGTCACAAATGTTGTATTGCCTCTCTACAAATCTATGGTGAGGCCACATCTGGAGTACTGTGTACAATTCTGGTCACCGCACCTCAAGAAGGATATAACGGAACTGGAAAAGGTACAGAAAAGGGCAACAAGAATGATCCAAGGGATGGAGCAGCTCCCTTACGAAATCAGGTTGCAACGCCTTGGTCTTTTCAGCCTTGAAAGACGGCGTTTAAGAGGTGACTTGATCGAAGTGTATAAAATCATGCATGGGATAGAAAAGGTGAATAGAGAAAAATATTTTCTCTGTCACACAACACTAGGACTAGGGGGCACTCCTAAAGCTCCAAGGTAGGAAAGTTAGGACTAATAAAGGGAAATATTTCTTCACCCAGAGGGTCATTGGGTTATGGAACTCACTTCCAGAGGAGGTTGTGACAGCGGTCAGCCTGGACAGCTTCAAGGCAGGATTAGACAGATTCATGGATACCAAGGGAATCAGTAGCTACTGAAATGGACATCCAAGTGCCACCTCTGTGTTGACGGAGGCAGGCAGGATTTTCCCCGGGTACTGGTTGTGGGGGTCGGGAGCAGGTGAGGTTTTGCCCTCCTTTCTGCTAGAGATCCCTGTGTACAACTAGTGGGCCACTGTGTGACACAGAATGCTGGACTAGATGGGCTGAGGCCCAATTCAGCATGGCTCTTCTTATGTTCTATAAAATGACCCCCAACTTTTAAAGATAAAATACAGAGTTAGGAATATACTCGTCATTTAAAACTACCCCTCTTCCAACACTATGCCCCCGCGGCCCCTGCCACTCTTCTTTCAAGGACCTCCTCCACCCTCGCCGCTCACCTCTGAAGGCCACTGGGCTTGCTTAGGCCCAAGGAAGTCATCGTCCGGAGGCATGTCCTTGGGCCTATGCAAGCCCAGTGGCCTGCAGAAGAGGTCCATGAAAGGAGAGTGGTGGGGGCTTCAGGGAAAGCCCAGCGGCCCATTATCCCCAGCCGGTCTCCGTGGCAATGCAGTCTGCCACTCCTCGTCCTCATGTTCTCCCTCCTTCTGCCCTCCTCCTCCTCCCTCCCTCCTTAGGCCATGCCACTAAGGGAGATTTTATTCCTTCCGTTTAATTATTATTATTTTAATTTATACCCGGTGTATTAGACAACACCCGTCTTTTCATAAGATTTTCCAGGCTTAAAAAGCCATGTAGTATGCCGGAAAGTACGGTAGTGTCACAAGTTTTTGGTTTTTTTTTTTAGAGAAATACACTACACTCAGAAACAGGATTACATTGCAAAAGGGAGAATGGTTTTGCAAGCATGCAGTTGAAAAGGGCACACTCAGGCTGGATCTACGCTGCCCTATATTCCAGGATCTGATCCCAGATTACCTATTTATCCCAAATTATCTGGCAGTATAGACTCATATAATCCAGTTCAAAAGAGATAATTTGGGATCAGATCCTGTGATATAGGGCAGCGTAGATCCAGCCTCAGACAATTAAATACATACATGTTCTAGTAGAAAATATATATGCCAGAGAGAACTATTAATATAATGAAAGTGACATAACTAGATATGAGTGGTATAAATATGAGCAATATAAATAAATTCTGAGATTTTTTTCACACTATGAACATACATTGGCACAAGGAAGGTGCATAGGAACTGCCTTGCAAGAGTTTTGGAGTTTGGTACCATCTGTACAGAGATGATGCCCAGCTCAATTACTCTTTTCTATCTGATGCCAAGGAAGCTGTTTTGCACCTGAACTGTTACCTGAGGGCAGTAATGGACTGGAAAGGGCAAAGAAATTGAAACATAATCCTGACAAATCAGAAGTAGTATATGCAGGATCAATCCAGAAATAGGGTTACAACTTGAGCTAGATGGGGTTACGCTCCCCCTGAAATATCAGGTTTGCAGTTTGGGGATGGCCCTGGACTCCACTATAAATATGACAGCCCAGGTGGCAATTAAAATTTGTGCAGCAGCTGCACCCATTTCTAGAGAAACCTGACCTAGCCACAGTAGTACATGCACAAGTTGCATCCAAATTGGACTACTGCAATGTGCTCTACATGGGACTGCCCTTTAAAAGTGTCCAGAAACTGCTATGGGTTCAGTGCACGGCAGCCGGATTGCTCACTGGAGCTGACTCCAGGGAGTACACCACTTCCTTGTTGAACAGCTCCACTAGCACCAAATTACTTTACGGGCCAAATTTAAGGTGCTGGCTTTAACTTATAAAGTCCTACATGGTCTTGGTCCAAGCTACTTGAGACACCGTGTCTTACCATGTAGACCAGGCAGACCCTTAAATTCGAGTAGTGAGATGCTAATCTCCCCCCAAATTAATGACAGTCTTCACATAAAACTGTCCAGAGATGGCACTCTGGACATGGTACCAAAGCGTGGCACCAAAGCTCTGGAATGCACTGCCAGAAGTGATTATAGCAATCCCCCATCCTCATGTCCTTTAGGAAAAATCTGAAGACTTTCCTATTTGGAATAGCTTTTAATTTATCGGTAACACAAGTCCAGTTTTTATAGCACTTTTAATTATATATTTTTTCTCCATTTGGGAAATTTTAAAGTGTTTTCACTTATTTTAATAATAATTTTAACATCCTACATGGAAGGACTATGTCACTTATTTGGATTGATTGTAATGGTCTATTTTATATTGTACTAGCTGTACCCGGCACACGTTGCTGTGCCCTTTTTAGGAGATGCGAGAAAGTCCAATCATCCACGGTGTGCCCTCCTCTAAACTGCAGTTGGATGGAGTGTGGGTCATGGGGGGCATGGTGTGCCAAGTTGGGTCTTTATTGGTCTTGGTTCTGGGCCACAGTGGTCTGTGGGGAATGATGGGTTTTGAAGTACTACAAATCCCATTTTCCATGGTGTTACTTCAAGTCCCATCATGCATGGTCGGGGCTCTGTGTGCCAAGGTGGGTTACTGTAAATTCAGGCCATACACAATGTCCCATGAACTGAGGCCTAGTTAGGAACAGCAAGTTAATGAAGCCTTACTGTCAATTCAGGCCATACACAATGTCCAATGAGCTGAGGCCTAGTCGGGAGAATCAAGTTCATGAAGCCTTACTGTCAATTCAGAGCGTAAACAGCTTCCCAGTAAGTGAGGCCTAGTTAGGGAAATCAAGTTAATGAAGTCTTACTGTCAATTTAGAGCGTAAACAGCTTCCCAGTAAGTGAGGGCTAGTTAGGGAAATCAAGTTAATGAAGCCTTACTGTCAATTTTGGGCGTGGTCTGTGTTTTTTTGGGGTGTAAATTTTCGGTTGGAAGTGATTTGGGTGTTTGTGTTGGGGTTTGGCTTAGACCTTTTCCTTATTTTGTTTTGGCAGTTTATTAAGGATTGGAATTTTCATGTTGGCTGGCTAGTGCAGCAGTTATGCAAATCCGCCCTTATTGGCAGCCAATCATGTTGTTCAGAATGTAGAGGCTGGGTGAGTCTTTGGCTGCCCCGGAGGATGCTGGTAAATGTAGTTTTATTTTTACTCGTTGTTTTGGGGGCCTTTTAGGTTTGGGGGGGGGGGAGTTTCTTTGCTACAAACGTACCTTGCTTGAGGCCTATTTCTGTTGGCAAGTATTGTTTTTCTGCGTCGTAAGGTTTCTTTGCTTGAAGTATACATCACATGACGTGAACCCATTTATATAATAGATGGTTCTATGCTGTTGTAAACCATCTTGAGTCCATTGGAGAAAGGTGATATAGAAATTTCCCAAGTAATTATGACTTGAAAAAAATATGAATATCTTCTAAAGTGCATGTGCTGGTAAAAATGTATACACACATAGTCATCAATTTGTTAAGAACTATCTGTCTATTTTGTTGGCATTTAATTTTCCATATGTTGCAGTCTACAAGATATTCCTATTCTGTTGTCCCATTTGATGGTAGCTACAAGTCTCTTGAAGCATCTTTTTCCATCACAAATTCTTCCAAATCTTCTAAAGGTGTTGCAAATCATGTTGGTTTTCTTCAGTTGGCCTATAATTTGTTGGGTTTTTCTTTGTTTTATTTTTAAAATGACAAACATGAAATAGAGTGTGAAGAAGGTACAGAAAAAGAAATACTGACTCTCTCTTATAGCATTCCAAAACCAAGGCAGCTTCTTTGATTAGATTAATAAAGGCTGAGAATCCATTCTGAATGTATGCAATGACTTCTATTACAAGGGGAAAATGAAAAAGCTGCTATTACTGACATAGTCAATAGATTGCACCTCAGTGTGTACTGTACTTTCTGCATTTTTAATATAAATTCATAGTGCTCCAGTCCCAGAGCACGATTGGCATTCATTTAACTCAAGGCCATAACGCAAAAGAAGTTAAGTGTTGTGCAATAAAATAGATAACTTGACTTTAAGAGCCTCTATTCAACATAGATTTCTCTACTCCTTATTTACACATCCCTGTGCAGGCCTCCTCTTATGAAACAGGCTCATGACTGGATATTTATTTATTTGGTCTATGAACCTGGGCTTGAATACCATTAATTGAGAGTAAACCCTCTTGAATTTTAAAAAATTAATTTCTTTCAAAAACAACTTTGACATTGCTTCCAAGAAGAAATGAATTTCCACACTTACTTGGCTTCAGATTGAAATTTGATACTTTCTCCAGCTTGTTCTTCTTTAACAAAAGAATCTGAAACATTTGATGGCCCAAGTCATTTTGGTGCAAGGAGCAATGCCACCCTCCTCCATTTTTTCATGGGCGGAATCTTGGGGTCTTTCATTATTCTCGAGGACAGCAGTTTTCCTGATGGAAGAACCAACTATTAGATCTCATCTACACATACCAATGAATCCAGGCCCAGTTTGGATAAATAGTATTTCAAACTGGCCTCAGAAGTGGCCACATGCTCCATATATGTCCTGCAAATCAGAGTCCAGACAATTCAGCTGTGTTAAAATCTCATATTTCCTGTTTCCATTGCTGCTGTTGGACAATCAATGAGCTGCAGGAAAGCTCCTGGTCATTGTCGATTGATTTTGTTAATATCAGCAAAAACATCTGCATGACTAAGGAAAAGGAGATGGGAAGCACAAAGTTAAACTGGTTAACCTGATTTACATTACATGAATGACTGGAAATCTTTTGACATTGTATAGACATCCAGGTTTGAACTGTGGTGCACTTTGGGGTATATGGCCAGTGTAGACAAGTCCTAAGAGTCCTTGTGTAAGTGTTTTCAAGGTGCCTGTTGGCCTTGAATTTCATAGGGTTTTCTTAGGCAAGGAATGTTCAAACATCCACTAATACCCAAAACCTTGCACTTACAACAGCTTTGCATTGTCTGCATGAAGGAAAAACTGTATTTGTGTCCATTGAGATAATATGTCTGTGCAGGGAGCAAGGAAATCTCTGCATTTATAGATCAGATAGAATACTTCACTATGTATTGGTTCGTCATCTCAAATTTCTCAAAAGTCTATTGTTGATTTTAGTGTATGGTTATGTATTGCCCTTTTCCTGCTAGACATACTGTAGATCACTGAGTAGATAATTGTGTTATTTTGTTTAGGTCAGCAAGAGCTTCTGATGTTCAGTTTTTAACAACTGCACTAAAATATTCCTCTTATTCCCTAATTCCATAAATGAATCTCTCAGAATCCCACATCTGCAGTAACCCAGATGTTGGGATATAAACTTTAAATTGTTTCATTCATGCACAAAAGAAAGGAAAAAGATCATGTTTTCTCCCTACAGGGTAAGAAAATTTAGGGGATGCATCTGGGTGAAACTGCAAAAAGTTTCTTCACATTTTGATGGGCATATCACTCATTGGGAAATCTTTGTGAAATTCCAATAAGGTATTTGTATGTTTTAAAAAATCTGCAATAACCTGTGCAAAGTACAGGCAGGGGTGCTTTCACGCTGTGCCAAAATCCACACATGAGAAGCCTCTTTTAGGTTATTTTTAGGAAATCTTGGTTTGTTCCAAATTAATGTGCTTTTATCAGAAGCGTTGTTCGGATGCCTCCAGTAAAAGGCAAGACAGGTCCTGGTTTTTGGGCATGCCTGGATGAGCTCTGGGATACTACATTGAGAAGTTTGTGTATATGCTCATCATTGCACAGCATTTGCACAGCGCCAAGATGATAATGAATTGTGATGTTGTGTAACCTAATGTGCAACCAAATATCTATGATATGTCTGCATGGGCAATATGCAATCATGTGTGAATAAGATTTGCATTGGTGTGCAGTATGTACTCATATCCATATGCATTGTACAGTCAAGCATAATGACATCACACCTGCAAATCCCTTTTGCAGGCTTATATTGGATAAAACCACTTGTATCATTGCCAATTCCAGACATAATATTTTTCACACAAACTTTTTTTTGCTGGAAAGCACAATACTTACTTTGCAAAATATAACTGTTTGTGCAATTGTTTGAATATTTATTTATTTTGTTATTATTTCTGTTACTAACATTAAAAGATAAACAACACATTGGTGTTTGGGCTTCTGCTCAAAGGCAAATAATCTCACAATAGTTGAAACTTTAAAAAAACTGGGGAGGTGGTTTGAATATATTTGAAAGGTTTTTTAAAAAGTATACTTAGATTATTGGAAATACATGGCTATAATCCAAAGGTGTATCATGTGGGTAATACAATAAACAGGATCTGATCACCTAAACTCCATTTTTGCCTTTTCTCTATACCACTGAATAAACTCTGTTGCATATTTTTCTGACTGAAAGATCATAGAATTTTGGTCAGGAAGAAAGAAAGAAAGAAAGAAAGAAAGAAGCAAAGAGTCATATATTTGGAAGGCATCCTATGGTCCATGAGGTCCAATCTATTGCTCAGTGCAGGATCTCCAATGGGAGCATCTCCAACAGGGTGGGAGGGAGAGAGAGGAAATAGGAAGGAAGGAAGGAAGGAAGGAAGGAAGGAAGGAAGGAAGGAAGGAAGGAAAAGGCATAGAAAAACAAGTAGTTCCAAGAAGTCTAAAATGTGCCCAAGCTTTTTGTAAGCAATTCACTAAAATCTGAACATCATCACTGCAGTATATAATAATGTGAAGTATGCAATAGCCAGGTTATCATTATACTTGTAGAAAATTTAGATCAGAAGGTGAAACAGAGACCCTTCAACAATAGATGATAGTTAGCCAGCAATTTTTCCTAAGTGCTACCTTATTCCCTACAATCAAAAAGGTAGGGGAGTGAGCTGTCTGGCATTAATTTGCAGGTTCATCAAGGAATGACATTGACTTCTTTAGCAAAAGGTACAGAGGTAGAAGCTTTAAGAGGAGCTTGAACAGAGCATGACATTAAAGACAAATTAATCTTGAAAATTACTGGCACAAATTCTAAGGGGAAGTTATGAAGGTTCTTTGTAGGTGATGAATCAAGTGCACACATGGTCGTCCCAATATTAAGAATAATAAACTAAATCAGGAAAGACTGGTCAAAGCAGTACCAGCTAATTATAGGGCTACAAGAGGAACGCTGAAAGGGACACATGAAAAAGACAGTGGTTGAATTAAAATATAGCCAGTAGTTTCCACCTATGGACAAATTGTCATTTCTTTTCATTTTTAAAAGGAAAGATAATATGTTTAGAAATGGGAATGACCACATTAAAGCAGAAGGGAACATTAATTACTCCTTTGGTCCTTTCACCATTTTCCTTTTTAATCTTAGGGCCCTTTCACACTGCATTATGATTTCAAGTTCACTATCATGGCTGCCTGCCATGTATGGAATGCTGGGATTTTTAGTCTGATGAACCACTAAATGTCTTTCCCGAAATTGCAAACTTCAGAATGCTGTACAATAGAACCATGCCAGTTAAAGTGAGACAATATTATTCATATGATTCTATTGTGGGAAAGGGCCCTTGGTTTAGTGCCTCTTTCAGTTGTAAATATAATTTGACCTCACATGGGTTATATAATGAGGAAAATATACTGTCCTCAATCATTTTAGCCAGGTTGGGGAGCTGTTCTCTAGCTTGAAGAGCCAGTAATGGCTGAGTCTACACTTCCTCATGTATTCTGGGGTAAACTGCTCTGGAACTGCCTGGAAGCATCCCTGGACCGCTTTTGGTATCCAAAAAGCTGAGTGAGCTGAGGGCACATTGGAGCTGACACCACTGCTACTGCTGTGTTGCTGCTCAGAAGGAGTTCCATCACAGATGCTTGCTAGTAATGTGCTTCACCTTGTCACATGTGTTGGCACTCTTTTGTAACCTGACTAGAAGTGATGTTACCAGCAAGCCTTTGCAAGGAGCTGCTTCAGGCTAGCGGAACAGTTTATTTATTTATTTACTTAATTTTTTTGTATCCCGACCTTCTCACCTCCAAGGAGGGACTCAGACCGGCTTACAGCAAAAATCAATGCTATACGAATGTAAAACATCTTAAAACAGCATATTAAAATACATAAAAACAAATATACATAAAACCACATTGCCATTAAAACCACATTCAGCTCGGTCTAAAATAGTGGTCACCCATTTCAGATTGAAATCAATCTCAGCTTATTCTGAGAAGGCCTCGTTCCACATCCAAGTCTTCACCTGCCTCTTGAAGGACGACAGGGAAGGGGCGGATCTAACATCGCTTGGGAGGGAGTTCCACAGCTGAGGGGTGTCACAATGCAAGGACTCGGCCGGCCCCTTAATCACACACACAGAGACGGTAATCAGCTAAACTATTTATTGAATAATAAAGAACAAGTGAAAAGGTAATTGTCCATAAAATATTGAAAAGTTCAATCCAAAGGAAAGAGTCTGTAGTAATCCAGTCCAAAAGCTTGGCAAAAGGCTTGGCAAAGGCTTGGCAAAGGCTTGGCAAAGACTTGGCAAAGGCTCCGCAAAACAATGCAGATCAAGGAACAAGACAAAGTTCACACAGGACCCAAGAAACTTCTTGGCAAGGCACGAGCCGACAACTTGGCTCCGTGGTCCTTTGCTCGCTTCACTCCTCTTAGAATAGAAGTGGCCGAGCTACTGAGGATCCGTTCCCAAGGATCCTATACTTAATCCCCTTGGCAAGGCCCCCGACGCTCTAGGCTTCTGTGCCAATCTGTGCTACGAGATCTCGCGCTTCTCTGGTGCTCTAGGCTGCGGTGCCAACCCCTCCTGCTGGACTCGATGCTCTCTCTCCTATCGAAGCCCCGACCTTGCCTCCCAGCACCTGGTTCACTATCTTCATGAGAGACAGACTCCCTTTCAGCTTCCATGGGCTCATCCCCCACTGTTTCCCTGATTCTCTCCTGTGACCCGAAACCA
Organism: Anolis apletophallus; assembly: GCA_030556195.1. Taxonomy (NCBI): domain Eukaryota; kingdom Metazoa; phylum Chordata; class Lepidosauria; order Squamata; family Anolidae; genus Anolis; species Anolis apletophallus. The sequence goes on along the minus strand of JARBWK010000010.1, from coordinate 22,089,357 downwards.
CCTGGCTTCTCATAACAATCGTCACTATCAACACTTTCTGAATCCTCCTGACCTTCCCAGTTATCGTAGCCGTCAGGCCATCCATCATCCCAGGCCAAGCTCTCTGTGGGAGAGGAAGGCCCAGCTAACTCATTAACCCCTTCCTCCATTTCCTCATCAGCTGCGGCTGGCTCCAATGCAAGGCACAAACGAGAACTGGGTTGCTACAAGGGGCCACAACAGAGAAGGCCCTGTCCCTTGTCCACACCAGATGTGCTTGCAAAGATGGCGGGATCGAGAGCAGGGCCTCTCCAGAGGGTGTTAATGTCCTTGATGGTTCGTAGGGGAGAATTCGTTCAGACAAGTAAACTGGGCCAGAACCATATAGGGTTTTGTAGGTTAAAACCAGCACTTTGAATTGTGCTCGAAAACTAATTGGCAGCCAGTGGAGCTGGCGCAACAAGAGAGTTGTATGCTCCCTGTACCCCGCTCCTGTTAGTAACCTGGCTGCCGAGCGTTGGACTAATTGCAGTTTCCAAGCAGTCTTCAGAGGCAACCCCACGTAGAGAGAGTGTTTCAGTAGTCTATTCGAGTTGTAACCAGAGCATGCACTACCATGGCCAAGTCAGACTTCCCAAGGTACGGGCGCAGCTGGCACACAAGCTTTAACTGTGCAAAAGCTCTCCCAGCCACCGCCAAGACTTGGGGCTCCAGGCTCAGCAATGAGTCCAGGATCACTCCAAAACTGTGAACCTGTGCCTTCAGGGGGAGTATAAGCCCGTCAAGCACAGTGATGTTGTGGTTTTTTTTAAAGTGTGGACACTGGATCAAATCCAATCCATCTAGATACAGCTGTAGTGCCCATGGCTCCAAAATGTCAAGATCACTCAGTAGCATCCTGGAATCTAGGGAGTAAATCCTATTTCCCCTTAACTACTGGATTCAGTGCTTCCACTATGAATCCAGTTGTATGTCATGTGGACTGCCAGAGCAGTTGAAAGGTGAGCCCACTTTATTTGGTCCATATAGTCACAGCCAAGTCTCCAGAGCTGATACTTTATTGTCTTAGAGCTGTCATAACTCTTTTGTTTTCATTTTTCCATACTTTCCCCACCACATTTTGGACTCTTCTACTGGCAGGTTGCCCTGTCAGAAGACTTTTGAGATCAATCCATATGATCAATTAATCCAAGACCATTTGTGCCTATGTCTAATGCTGCTACAGTTTGTCTTATGGATGGGATTGCAGTACTGATCAGAAATGACTCTAGACACCTGAGATGTACCATCACTTAGTGGCCAATGAGCAAGGACCTATATAGTGTAATAACCTTACTTCTTCCTGGAACTGCTTGTTACCAGGACCCAGAGCATATGGGGCATATCCTTCTAGAGATGAGTATGATGTCATTGGCCAAAATTTCTATTACAAACATACAGAAATTAGGCTTGTCCCCAACATCACTCTTAAAGCATTGGCAGATCCTTCACAGTGATCTGAGCATTGGATTAAGATTTTGAAGACCTTAGCCAGGGAAACCTAATAGGGGACCTTGGACAATCACACTCTCCCAGCCTCAGAGGAAGACAGATTCTGCCCCTCAAAACTATGATAAGTTTGCCTTAGGATCACCAGAAGATAAAAGTGACTTGAAGGCACGCACAAAAAAGAAAGAAAAGAAAGAAAGAAAGAAAAGAGAACAGAAGAAAACTACAGCAAACAATTAGTAGGAAAACATATGAATTAACTATAAATATTTTAAAATGAAATAACTAGGAATGCTTGATTTATAGTACTACTGGAAAAATAAGATTATAATCATTGTAATAAAGACAATGGAATATATTTAAAAATGAACTTTGGAACAGTTGAATTTCTTTCACCACAGTTTATTATTAAAATGAGACTGCAGGGTATATACTACTGATAAAGCTTGGCATGGAAGAGTCTAGAGCTATTTTCTTGCAAAAAAATAAAATATCAATATCATCAGTGTTTGCATCTATAATATCTATATCTACATATGGTAGAAAATGTACATTACTATCTCTAGATTGTTGATTGAAAAGGAAAAAATGAGCTTGCTATACAGCATTTTTCATAATTTGACATTCAGATTTCAAATATGCTAAAACTATTAATTTTCATTGCACTGCAACAAAGAAGAAAATATCTAGCAAAGAGTGCATATAATTAATATTGTATGGCAGGACACTGAAAATTACACTTTTTAAGATTGTAACAGTTTAACAACAAAATGCCTGAGCTGAATACAACATGGCAGGCAGAATGTGCATGAATGCTAACTTGTCCCTAGTTCTTTCACAAAATCTCACAAGAAAACAGCTTGGTAGAATATAAAATGAGCTTTAGTCTATTGTGAAAAGTGGAGAAGTCAAAAGAAAGCATATTGTTTGTCACCTTCTGAAGCTTTGCCAAACTGTCTTTTCAGCTTTTTGTCTATAGAAGGCTTTCTCCTGGGCATTCACTTTTGTTAAAGTCCTCTTGTTCCACTGCTTCAAACTGATTGTTGTAAGCACCAAATGTGAGGAGATCTAGAAGGACAAGGTGTTACAGCACATGTTCAGTTTGTGTCCAATTATATAATCCATGCATAACAAGTTCATTTAAACAACAAATATAATTTACTGTGCAATTTCAGACTTGAATATGAAGATTTTTCAAGACTCGTCATGCACATAGAAAAATTTATTTTCTCTGCTTCCACTGTTTCTGTAGAACTTCCCCAGCCAAACAATCCAATACATTTTCCCTATACTATTTATACTGCTCCATCACTTCCTCTTTCTTAAAAAAATATTTCCTCTTAAGCTGTGGTAAACATCCTCAGACTGTCAAATTGTTCCCTTTGTTTTTTTGGCATTGCTGGAAACCTTTGGAACAATGTTACCAAGAAGTTAGAAGTTTGGAAGCATTTCTCCATGTGGTGAACCATCAGGGACAAAAGATTAGAAGGCTTCTTGAATTTCTCAGCATCTTCTACATTGACCACTAGTTACCAATAACTTGGTTTGACAATATATACTTCTAGCTGCTTTCAACAGCAATCAGTACTAACTGTGCCTTTATGGCCATAAACTCTTTAAAGGGCTTGCTCCAATGGCTATCTCCTTTCAAGCTTTCTTCCCAGAACATGCCAGCTCCATAAGGATGGCATCAGATTCCTCTATCATGGTGGTTATGTGACATGTTTTCCCAGGAAAAAGAAGCAGAAGACTCCATCTTGAATGTCATACAGTTTCCTGCCACTAGTCTCCACATGTTTGTAGACTTCCATGGATTTAGAAGAACTAATCATGTATGGTTCTCTGGGCCCATCTGGACAGGGCCCAAAATGCACGAGCTCTCATGTTTTTACTGGAGGAGTCCAAATGATTCCTCCAGTAATAGAGGAATAATTTGTGACAAAAGGAAAAATGTGCTTTGTCACGAATTATTTAGCTACTCCATTAGACCCAGGTTTTCTTGAAAGATCCCGGTCTAATGAAGTATGGGCCTTGTGGGGACTGACCCACAAGTAGTCCTGAGACTACCAAGTGGTCAGTTTGCACAGCCCAATTTGCTTTTTTGGGTCTCACCCCCTCCCCAAATCCCTCTCCTAAAACCTTTAAAATAGATTAAAAACTTACCGGACCACCATTATGCTTCTCTGGAGCATACCAATGTTGCACCAGGAAGGGGGGGGGGACAGGAGCCATTTGGCCCCCTACCTCCTAGTACAACATTGGTATATGCCAGAAAGTCTCCAGAGAAGCATAATAGTAACTCGGTAAGTTTTTATTTTATTTAAAACATTGGGGGGGGGTTGGGTTGTCCCCATTCCAGTGTGTTAGTGATTGTGCTGCAATGCGGGAAAGCAATGGGAAAGCCCACATCCTTTGGGCACTTGTGCAGACAGCAATGTGGGGGCTGTAAATATTCTCAAATATTCTCGTTTTTGAAATGTTATGCTCCCCCAAGAAAGTGTATGTGCCTCCTATTTGTAGTGTCTTCACTATAGTCTGTTCCTATTTTATTTTGGTGTTGTAACTTCAGCTAATTTATTTCTTGAAAAACAAAATAGAATGAAAATGCAGTGTAAATGACTATGGTTTTTTATTTATTTATTGATCTTGTTATGGTTTTATATCATATGTTAATGTTTTAAAATGTTTTAATGGTGTTGTTGGGCATTGAATTGTTGCCTCTGTAAACTGCCTTGAGTCGCCTGCAAGCTGAGAAGGGCGATATACAAATACAGTAAATAAATATGCAGAAAAAATGCAGACCTGAGATTAATTTTAAAAATTCTTCCCAAAACTCAATGAGTTTCTTTACTTTGACAAATACTATATGCTTATGATATAAGATCATTTCTCAATTTTGTTAATTTTGTTCTTCTGTGCTTTCAAGTCAGTTACAACTTATGGTGGCTCTATCATAGGCTTTTCATGGCGAGATTTGTTCAGAGAGGGTTTGACTTTGCCTTCCTCTGTGGCTGGCAGAGCATGACTTGCCCAAGATCAACTATTGGGTGCCTATGGCCAAGCAGAAATTCAAATCCTACTCTCCAGAGTGCAGTGGTCAAGCCACTACACCACCTTAGCCTCCTCAGCAGTACAGGTGTAGAAACAAGGTAGAAATAACACAAATCACCAATGCCTAATCTAATCCTGCTTTGAATTGTAAGTATATTCTTTTTCTATGCAGTAGTTAAGAAATAAAAGAGCTATTCGGATGATAAATAGTGGGGGAGGGGCACAGGTAGGAATAAATGTTTCTTGTGAAAAGCAATAGAAGAGTCACAGCATTTATACATGGAATGCCATTGCTGGAGTTTTCAAAGTGATATATAATTGAAGTCATTATCTTTGTGTTGATTAGCTGAATGGACAGAGTTGTAGGTGTCAACAGTCCAGGGAATTCAAGTGAATGGACAGCTAATCAGAAGAATGAGTGGTAAAAGTGGAGTCTGATCTCTGGCGATGAAAAATCGATAGTCTATTAGATCCAGGGGAAGGATAGAAAGGATGTCGGGGAGGAGAGAGAGAACTTTTCACATACTACTTGCCCTAATGACGTACCATTCCTAAGCTGGACGGCTGCCTGGAAAACCAAGGGAGTAGATTCTTTCTTGAAGTAAATGTAGCAGCTGCACCATAAGGCACACTGACAGACAATTAAACCTCTTCATCAATGTAGCTTCTTCCCTGAAATAAAATCTCATAGAGCAGCTATAAAACACTGAGGAGGAGTGACCATAAATCTTGTGTCACAGTGTTGTCAGTTCAACTTATTACTGACCCTCGTGCCCTGAATCAGGAAAACTGACATTCTGAATGAGTTTTGTATGTGAAGATCAGTATCAAGGAGACATATACAACTTTGATGTCAGAATTGCTATTGTTATGAAATTCCAGAGATTATGGAAAGACTATTTCCTCTTAAAGGTGTAGCTGATAAGCAGAAATATGAAAGAGTGCACCTTGAAATACATATTTGGCATTCTGTTAGTTACTTTGTGCAACTAGGGCCCCATTTACACTGCCATATAATTCAGTTTGAAATGCATTGGATTATATTAGTCTACACTGCCATCAAGTTCAATTTATTCTGATACTGGATTATGTGGCAGTATAGATGGGGCCTTATTTAAATTTATGTGATGATCCTGTAATTTAAAAACAGTATACATTATTTTTGACATCATGGATACAAGATTAATCTATATAAACAGACACAATAAGGTAGGCCCACAATTTTGGGCATAATATGCCAATTGATATATGGGGTAAGCGTAAGTATAAAGATATACATTTTACTCTGTGTAGAAAGATGTGTATAGATTGTATTTGATGCCAGATAGGTTGTCAAAATGTTAACAAATATTTCAAATCAATGTGAAGATTGTCAGATTAAGGAGATTTTTCTCATGTGTCGGCCTTGCAAGAAGGTGAATAGTTATTGATCTAAGATTTATATGTTAATTCAAAAAATAGAAGAATTTGCAGTATCACTAGAATTTTTTTCTTTGTCATTATTGATAAAGAATTGGATAGAAAATATGGACTATTTCTTTGATATGTGATAACCGCTGCAAGAAATGTGTTTGCCCAAGAATCAGTTTTTAAGTTTATAAATTTGTCCAGGTTGAGAAATTGATACTCATTTGAAAACGCAAACCAACTGATCTTTTTTCTGAAATACTGGAAAACTGTCAATGGACTTTTTTTAAAAAAAGCAATTAGAAATCTAATTAGATTTTTAATTTTTATTACTATTTTTATTACAGTTAGTGAGGAGTTAGAGGTTGTATTTATTGTTATCTGTAGGTTGTGTTTATTGTTATCAGTTAGTGTTTTAGTAATGTCTTACAGTTTTAGGTTAGTCTCATATAGTTTTATGTTAAGCTATACATTTATATTACAGCAAACCCGTCTGGAGGAGGGTGAACAAATTGAAGTGGAATCCAGACAAGACAGAGGCACTCCTGGTCAGTCGTAAGGCCGAACAGGGCATAGGGTTACAGCCTGTGTTAGACGGGGTTACACTCCCCCTGAAGATGCAGGTTTGCAATCTGGGTGTGATCCTGGATTCATCACTGAGCCTGGAACCCCAGGTCTCGGTGATGACCAGAGGAGCATTTGCACAGTTAAAACTTGTGCACCAGCTGTGCCCGTACCTTGGAAAGTCTGACTTGGCCATGGTAGTCCACACTCTGGTTACATCCACTGCAACACGCTCTATGTGGGGTTGCCTTTGAAGACTGTTCAGAATCTTCAATTAGTCCAACGGATGGCAGCCAGGCTACTAACAGGAGCGGGGTACAGGGAACATACAACTCCTCTGTTGCACCAGCTCCATTGGCTGCCAGTCTGCTACCGGGCACAATTCAAAGTGCTGGCTTTAGCCTATAAAGCCCTAAACGGTTCTGGCCCAAGTGTAACTGACATAAGATTTGGAACTTGACTATGAGATTGGACTATGTTTTAATCTTGGAGACGTACTGATGTCTTTATTATTGTTATGATTTTAATCAATGTGTTAATTTTAACCTCTCCATTGGCGCCCCCTTGCAGTGGGGGAGAGGCTTATGCACTCTAGTGAAGTTGTGAGCTATGCTGGCGGTGGCATAATAGCCGGCGGTAGGGCCTCCCATACCAGACAGGTCACAACCGAAGGGTCTGACAAAGAGTGTCAATGGGCAGGATGGGCTCTCTAGCCTTTTGGCAACCATCCTAAGAGAAGGAAAACTCTGATTTCAAACCCGGGCAGATGGTGCTCGCCTAACCCTGTAAGGTCAACCATCTAAGAGAAGGAAACTCGAACCAAACCTACGACCTGAGGACCTCGCTGCCACCGTCCAAGCTTGCTAGGCCCTGGCAGATGAACCTTTGGTTTAAAGGGTGAGGCTGCGCTGCGCTCCACCAGAAAAATCCATTGCACAGGCTCGAAGGACACATCCAACTTCCGAAAAAGCCCTGTAGCGATAGGCGAGGGACGAAACGGTAGGTGTAAAGATGCACTGGAAGCCGCAGACCCAACCCTGCATGCAGGCGGTTCAGGACTTTGGTCGCTTGAGACTGACCCGGGAGATGACAGTCTTGTTCGGCAGCATCCTGAACGACCAAGCAGCCTTTTTAAGGAGAGCACTGCTTGCTCCGTATGGAGAGGGGCCTAGAAAAGGTGGCCTAACGAAAGCTCATCCCCGTCTACCTGGCTGGCTAGCCGCCCAACGGGCATCTTCCGATGCGGCCGAACAAAGACAAAGAAACAAAGGCCAACACCTGCCTGCAAAGGTGCAAATAGACTGACACTTGCATGCTGGAACATCAGAACCATGCAAGATTCTGCAGATAGTGGACGCCCTGAGCGTCGTTTCTGCTCTAATAGCCCATGAACTATCACGGCTTAACATTGACATCGCTGCTCTTAGTGAAGTTCGTCTCCATGAGGAAGGCAGCCTTAAAGAACACGGTGCCGGCTACACACTCTACTGGTCTGGCAAACCCAAAACTGAGAAACATCTTTCAGGAGTAGGCTTTATGATTAAAAACTCCATCGCCTCTAAACTCGAGACGTTGCCGACAGGTCACTCTGATCGCATTATCTCCTTACGCCTCCCACATGCTGTTCTCTTCAGTATATATGCCCCAACTATGCAAGCTGACCCTGTGGAGAAAGACAAATTCTACTCAGACCTACGCCACCTCATACAAAAGGTCCCTGCAGAAGATAAAATCATTATCCTTGGTGATTTCAATGCCAGAGTAGGAAAAACTTTGAAGCCTGAAAGGTGTATTAGGCAAGCACGGTGTTGGAAACTGTAATGATAATGGGCGCCTTCTGCTAGAGTTTTGTGCAGAACAGCAGCTGACTATTACAAACACCATCTTTCAGCAGAAAGATAGCTTGAAGACCACCTGATGCATCCCCGATCCAAGCAGTGGCACCTCATTGACTATGTTTTAGTGCGCCAGAGAAACATTCGTGATGTCCGTCATACTCGAGTGATGCCCAGTGCAGAATGTCAAACAGACCATCGCCTTGTAAGATGTAAACTAAATCTACACCTTAAGCTCAAACCTAAGAGGGGTGGCATCTTAAAGAGGAGACTCCAAGTCAACAGTCTTCAACAGGCTGTTGTGAGAGACAACTTCCAGGTAAATCTGCAAGCAAAACTTGAAGTCCACCCTACAGATTCTTCTCCTACAGCGCTCTGGCAACACATCAAAAACAGTATCCTGCAGTCTGCTGAAGAATCCCTAGGATTCTCCCTTAAGAAAACCAAGACTGGTTTGATGAAAACAACCAAGAGATCCAGGAGCTGTTGGCAAAGAAGAGAACCACTCACCAGGCATTCCTCGCCCAGCCATCTTGCCATGTAAGAAAAGCAGCCTTTCGTCTCGCATGTAGTAAACTCCAACAAAAACTCAGAGACATCCAGAACAAGTGGTGGATTGATTTATCAGAAAAGACACAACGCTGTGCAGATCTCGGTGATCACAGAGGTTTTTATGAAGCTCAAAGCAGTGTTTGGACCTACTTATCAGGTCCAAAGCCCCTTTATACAGTACAGATGGTCAAACACTAATTACTGATAAAACCTCCATCCTGAACCGATGGGCTGAACATTTTCAGGGTCTCTTTAATGCCAGCCGAGTAGTCCAAGGTTCAGCTATCCAACACATGATACAACAACCAATGAAAATGAACTGGACACAGCTCCCACTCTGAAGAGACCATTGAGGCCATACAGCAGTTGAAAATGGCAAGGCAGCCGGGATCGATGGAATCCCACCTGAAGCTTGGAAACAGGGAGGTCATGTACTGCATGCTAAATTCCACGAGCTCCTTGTGAGTTGCTGGGACAAAGGTGAACTGCCATCAGATCTCCGAGATGCAGTTATCATCACCCTGTATAAGAAAAAGGGAACAAAATCCGATTGCTCAAACTATCGAGGTATAACACTGCTCTCCATTGCTGTAAAAATCCTTGCAAGGATACTCCTGAACAGATTAGTTCCGGCTATTGCAGAAGAACTTCTCCCTGAAAGCCAATGCGGCTTCAGAGCAAATAGGAGCACCACAGATATGGTTTTTGCCCTTAGACAACTGCAAGAGAAATGTAGAGAGCAGAACAAAGGACTCTATGTAACATTTGTCGACCTCACCAAAGCCTTCGACACTGTGAGCAGGAAAGGTCTGTGGCAGATCCTGGAACGTCTAGGATGTCCCCCCAAGTTCCTCAAAATGATTGTCCTGTTACATGAGGGCCAGCACGGTCAAGTCAGATATGGCGATGCTCTCTCGGAGCCCTTTCTCATAACTAATGGAGTGAAACAAGGTTGTGTTCTTGCACCAACCCTATTTACAATCTTCTTCAGCATGATGCTCCAAAGGGCTATGGCAGACCTACAAGAAGAAGACGGCATATATATACGCTATCGTACTGATGGTAGCTTGTTCAACTTAAGCCGTCTGAGGGCTCGCACTAAGACTCTAAACTATCTAGTCCGTGAGCTACTTTTTGCTGACGATGCTGCCCTTGTCGCCCATTCAGAAGCAGCCCTGCAGCGCCTCACATCCTGCTTTGCAACAGCTGCAGAGCTGTTTGGGCTGGAAGTCAGCCTGAAGAAAACAGAAGTCCTCTACCAGCCCGCACCACAGGAAGAACACCACCATCCTCACGTCAGCATAGGCACATCTGTGCTTAAGTCCGTTCAGCAGTTCACCTACCTGGGAAGCATCATCTCTTCAGACGCCAAGATTGACAAAGAGATAGATCACAGATTATCAAAGGCATATAGTGCATTCGAAGGCTTCACAAAAGAGTCTGGAGCAACAAGCACCTGAGACAAAGCACCAAAATCAGTGTGTACAGAGCTATCATACTGTCCATTCTCCTCTATGGGTCTGAAACATGGGTCACCTATCGCCAACACCTACGACTCGAGCGCTTTCATCAGCGCTGTCTTCGCACAATCCTAAATATACACTGGACCGACTATGTGACGAATGTTGCTGTCCTTGAGCAAGCAGGGATCACCAGCATTGAGGCCATGCTATTGAGAACACAGCTGCGCTGGGCAGGACACGTCTCTAGGATGGAGGACCACCGCCTCCCAAAGATACTACTCTACGGTGAACTCGCCACGGGTCAGCGCAAGAGAGGCGCCCCCCAAAAGAGATATAAGGACTCCCTGAAACAACATCTCAGGCTTGGCCAGATTGATCACCAACAATGGTCCACCCTGGCCTCACATCGGGGGCATGGAGAAGCACTATCCACAATGCTGCGGCCTCTTTCGAGAAGACACGCCGAATGGGTCTCGAAGAGAAACGACAACGCAGAAAGAACCGCAACTTGGAAAAAACATCACCCAAGGAGACTTTCTGCTGCGCTTTCTGCAACCGAACTTGTCTATCTCAGATTGGCCTTTTTAGTCATCAATGCGCTTGTAAAAAGCGTGGGATGAGTCCTTCCTGAATCTTCGTCGCGAAGTAATGCCGAGAGAGAGAGATACCCAGTCAGTTTACCAACTGTTAGGAATTGTGGGCGCTGAAATCCAAAACACCTGGGGGGAAAAGGTTGGGAACCACTGTTGTAGAGGAGAGCGTTCTCTGCCAGTCTCATACAATGACCAATCTCTTCACCAAACTCACCTTTTAGCTATAGAAATTCCTACTCTATGGCCATGTAGTGACTGGAATAGCAGGCATTTGATCAGAATCTGGTAAAGGGTCTTTTGACAGCTATAGAACAATGATATCTGCTCAGGCTCATGGTGGTCTTCCAAAGGTTTCACTGGATGGTGTCATTATCCTGTATTGTCACTCAAAAATACAATTTTCTGCACAAGCACATGTGGAGATTCTGTTCAGGCAAAAATCCTGAACTGCAAATATTCTTGTCACTCCAGGTTTCTCTTCATTGGGGCTTTTCTTAGTTTCCAATTTCAAAAAATATTTTCAAATATTTTTCCAGCTCAGTTTTGGTCCTTCCTTTGATATTGTACAGGTTAGCAGGTGTTGTCCAGGTGCTACATTCTGTCTTTCCTAGGTTTATTTCTTTTCCTAAGGTGGCAGGACAGTTATGTTTTTCTATTTGCTGCGAAATGAATGCAGTGTTTTCTGGCACTTTAACAAATAAAACACTTTTATGTACTCTAGCCCATTTCATTAGTTGCACCTGATGAAGTGGGCCAGAATCTGCAAAAATGTATGTCACGTAAAGCTTGTTAGAAAGTTTTTGAGGCAACACAAAATATTTTCTTGTTAGTCTCATGCTTGGTTGTTAGCCAGCTCATTTCTCCTTCCTACTTCCTATCTCACTCCATCCCTTCTTTTGTGTCTTCAGCAAGTGATGGTACACAAAACAAGAATGCAGGAGCTTAATATGGTGCTTCCAAAGAAACTTGTCATCTTTGAAGTTCAACAATATAGCCCCCCCCCCCCCAGTCATCTGGAGGTGCTAAGCCTCCCCTTAGGTTTCAACAGTATCATTAATTTTGTGTATGTTTTGCTTCTCTTGTAAATGTTTACAATTAGTCTTTTTAACATTACAAACTTGTTTCCAATTACTGAAGCTTGATAACAGAAGGGGAGATACACTTTAAAAGCCTGGCTGTCATAATAGCATATCTGAAGTTCCCCTGGAAAGAAACAGCAGGGTGTCCTTTGCAGTGGGAAATTTCATATTCTCAGTTCTTCTCTCCCCACCTCCCATCAAGATCTTTGAAGGACTCTTTCATGTGGCATCATCTGCCTCTTCACAGGAGCTTGAGGGTCACAGCTTACTGCTTTTGATGCATCTGGTATCCTACAGGCACCATTACTTCCATGCAGCAGTTTTGGGTTGATGCCCTTTTATGCATATACATGCAACATCTTGTCATAGCCCAGCAAGCTGCACTTTTCAGTCAGTATTTGCATACAGAAAACTTGATGAAACCCTCGTTGAAATCATTTAGTGGTGACAGTAGATATTCCAACAACTGAGCTCTATTTTGGAAAGAGTTCCAACTCATTCATACTTATACCTTCTTGCAAATGTATCAGGCAGGCCTACCCTTTTTTAATGACTAAGGACATCATCACACTAGAGCATGGATGCACTTTAAATCCAGTTCCTGCCTCGTGGAAAATTCTGAGGTTTGTAGTTTAGGGAGGGGCGTTTAAACACTCCAGCCAGACAGGTTCTGGGCCTCACTAAACTACAAACCCCAGGATTCTGCAGGAGGCAGAAACTGGATTTAAAGTGGATCCACGCTAGTGTGCTAAGTCTGTAACACTATCAAGCTCTCTAACAATGCTTTCTTCAAACATTTCACAAGTGCAAATGGGAGTGCATATGGCCAAACAACCTTAGGCGACCTTAGGAGATCCCTTGTAGTCCAAGGATGATGTTCCTCCAAGTGACACTGGGTCTGTAGTTGGCTGTGGAGCCTTATTCTTGATCTGCATGTTCTCTGGCAGTGAGGACATCAGTTTCCAGTTGGAAGGCAGTCCCAGTCAGGGTTGGCTTGACGTGCCTTCCTCTTGGCACATTTCTCCCTTTCAACCTCTACATACCTCTTTGAATTCTGCAGCACTGCTGATCATAGCTGACCTCAAGTAAGAATACACTTCACCCTCCAACAAGTTGGGGGGTGGAGCAATTTTGTCTCCTCCCCTCGGAGAAGAGATTGGTTAATTTTGCAGAATGTACTGGAAGGGAGGAGGGGCTGGCATAGTGTGCTGCCAGCCCCTTTTCCCTCATTCTGCAATAGGACATCGCCCACCACTCCCGCCCATAGATAGTATAATAATGATCGCTCAAATGGTTTCACATTTGGGGGTCGGATAGGAATTCGCCCACAAGGGTTTTGCCTATCCTATACTGTCTATTAGGGGCTTAGATGGAATGGTCGGCTAGTAAACTAGCTAAGCGTAAATAGTTTAGTTATTCAAAGGTTTGTATACACTTAAGGCATCCCTTAAGGGTGTGGGGCATTATGCAAACACTCACCTAGATGGTTAATTTTAGGGGTGAGGTGATGGTGAATGTCCCAGGAGCAGGGAGAGTCTAGATTTCTCCTGATGTTTCCCTTACGGGTTGCCCGGGTTGAAATATACAGGGGACCCAGGTAGTACGCCTTAATAACTGAGGGGTAGACTTTAGGGGACGCTACCCCAGCTTACACACACCAAGTTGAACTGACACCAAAAAGTTAGTTGAGTTACAAGTTAAATAGGTAACTATTTAATAAAAGTTGCCCAAAATTTGAAACCATATATTTTGTGTCTGTCTCGTTATTTCGGGGGGTTGGAAGACAACACTCAAGGACCAGGGCTTCCCAGTTCTTGATGTCTATGCCAGAGTTTTAAATGTTGGTTTTAAGCCCATCTTTAAATCTCTTTTCCTGTCCACCAACATTACGCTTCCTGTTCTTGAGTTGGGAGTATAGTAACTGCTTTAATGAGATGGTGATTGGGCATTCGGAAAACATGGCCAGTTGATGGTGTAGGAGCATCACTTCAATGCTGATGGTCTTTGCTTCTTCCAGCACACTGACATTTGGCCGTTTGTCTTCCCAAGAGATTTGCAGGATTTTTTGGGGGAAATACTGATGGAATTGTTCCAGGAGTTGAGTATGACATCTGTAGACAGTCCACATTTTGCAGGCATATAGCAGGGTTTGGGAGGACAGTAGCTTTATAAACAAGCACCTTGTTCTCCCTACAGATGCCCCAGTGTACAAACACTTTCTGCTTCATTCGGGAAAAAATGCTGCACTCACAGAGCTCAGGCAGTGTTGTATTTCAGTGTCAATGTTGACTTTTGTGGAGACGTGGCTGCCATTTTCTTGATGTTCAATGAGAGGCTGAGCTTCTCGTATGCTTCTGCAAAGGTGTTTAGAGTGGCTTGTAGGTCTTCTTCTGAATGCGCACAGACTCCGTTATCATCAGCATGTTGATGATGTTGTTGTGACCTTAGTTTTGGCTTTCAGTATGCTGAGATTAAATAGCTTGCCATCTGTGTGATAGATTATTTCCACTCCAGTGGGAAGCTTCACATTAACAAGATGAGGTATCATAGTGATGAAGATGGAAAATAAGATTGGGGCAATAACACATCCCTGATTCCACCTTAAATGGGTCACTTTGGGAGCCATTGCTGTCCAAGACCGTTGTCATTGTAGCCAAACAACATGAGAGTGTAATCAAGAGGACACCACTTAGTACTGAGAAAAACACACAGGCTAGGAGAAGCTGCAACCTTTTCCTTTGCCTGAGCCTACTGGGAAGGACAAGAGTCTGCCCTCTCCTCTCCCCACTGATAAACTATTTTTGCAGCTTGAACTCAGTTTGTAGCAGTAAGTTTACAGTCATCTTAGGATGACAAGGGAAAGTAACAAGATGAGATAGTAACTGGGATATTTTTTATTGCAACTGCAATAATGAGGTGACGGGGTTAACTAGGAATGTCCCTGACAAATAAGGACAGTCGGAGCATATTTCCTGGAGCAATTTGTTCCAATGTCTCACTGTTCAGCAATGTGTGTCTAGATAGAAAGCTGAATGCTGGGAGACTTAAGAGAGATAAAAAGGAATGCTTCTTCACACAGTGTATTGTGAAAGTGAGATTCATTACTATAGGATATCATGATGGCCATCAGTGTGAATGTTTTAAAAGGGGATTGGATAAATTCAGGGAGGTCATGGCAATAATGGTTACTACTAGTCATAAAGGAATTATGTGTGTATGTATGTGTGTGTGTGTGTGTGTGTGTGTGTGTGTGTGTGTGGTATGGTAATGGGAGAATGCCTTTATAGATGGGAAGCTGGGAAATACAAAATGTAGGGTTTTGTTGAACTCATATGCTGATGAAGGACTTCCCAAATGCATTCTTGTGTAAAGAGAATTCTGACCAAGGATAATAATTTGGTCTAGTCTTTCCTGGACAATTTGCAGTCTTGCAATTGCAATTCTGTATAACCTCATAACTTGCCTTCTTGTATTTCAGCTGTTCCATAATTTATTTTTAGAGCAATTTAAGCTTTGTGGAGGAGGCAAATATAACAATATAAAATAAACATTAAAAAACAGCTTGGGAAAAACAAGGTGAAAAGGAAATAGAAGGCAAATTCTACTCTCTGATGTCACTTTATTGTTGACATGCTGATACAGATGGACCTATTGCACCAGGTTGATGATGGGAACAATGCAGGACTGCAAGCAATCAAAAGTTTTAACTAATAGCAAGGCCCAGGATAACCAAAGGGAGAGGGCAGACTAATAGGGCTGTACAATCAATTAAAATGTTTCAAAAGTCATTACAAAATTGGGGGGGGGGTTTGAGCATTTTATTTATAAAGCATTTCTAAAGTATCCTAAATAAACATTTTGTTACTATTATGATAAAGTAATTGTGCATGTGGGCGGGGGTGTGTGCCTGGGACTCTTTTCTCCCTCTTTTTCAGAGCCATTGGGTGACACTTGCTACAACGGTAGAACACATTTAACACAGTTACCCTCCCAAGTTTCAGAACGTTTCATTCATCTATTGATTTTGTGGGGAATTTGTTTGGTTTTTACAAAACAAACCCTTTTTAAAAAACAAACTACAAGAGTTATGTCCTGGAATTTCTCCACCGTTACACAACATAACCAGGGCATAATTTTCCCCAAGTTTCAGACAGATTAGCACACCTTCTGGTTTTAGGGGAAGGTATTCATTTTTTGTCAAGAATTTTTTTAAAGCTATGGCTGGCTGGACTAGACTGGGGTGGGGTGGGCTGAGGACACAGAGATCACACTAGCACTAGAAAAAACAGCCAGGGCAACTTGTTTATTTATTTATTTTGTGTCAAAAGCATTACATAAATAAGTATAAAACTTATAAAAATAGAGGAAACACAAGCGGTTAAATAATTTTGACCAAAAATGAACAACAGCGAGTGCATTTTTGTAGCTTTAAACAATTATTCCTCTGAGCAAGATTCAAGGTGTTTGTGTATTTGTGTGTGTGTGGTCTGGTAACAGGCAGAAGGCCTTTATAGATGATGGACTTCCCATAGGCATTGCTTTTAAACATTTTAAGGCAACTTTATTTATTTATTTATTTATTCTTCGATTTTATATTCCGCTCCTCCCTGCAGGCTCGGGGCGGGTGACAATAAAATACACCTGGGCAGGCCAAGTCTCGGCATACTGCCCTACAATTAAAACAAAAGACAGTTAAAAACACGAGTTCAACGTATCACGAGGTACAGGAGATATACAAAAGTATACAAGGGTATACAACATATCATCCAATCAGGCTTAGGTAAATGCTAGCTCAAAAAGAGCGGTCTTACACGCCTTTCTGAAGGGGATTAATTCCGAGATGGTTCGGACTCTATCAGGCAGAGAGTTCCACAGCGCTGGAGCTGCCGCAGAGAAAGCTCTCTGTCGGGTTGCGGATAGGTGGCAGGAGCGGACTGATGGTATGGTCAACAAATTCCGTTCGTCTGACCGCAGTGATCTCGGGGGCAAGTACGGGGTAAGGCGGTCCCTCAGATACGCAGGCCCTAGGCCGTGAAGTGCCTTGAAGGTCAATACCAATACCTTGAAGACAATTCGGTACTCGATAGGAAACTTGTGCCTGAAGTAATCAAGTGGATGTGTTCTTTTTGCTGGATTATGCACACAGAGATCACACTAGCACTAGGGAAAAAACACAGATAAGGCAACTTGTGCCTGAGTTAAACAACAGGTTGTATGCTTTTTTGCTCATTTATGCATACAGAGATCACACTAGTTGTACAAGAGTTAAACAAATGGTTGTGTTCTTTTTTGCTGGATTATGTACACACAGATCACACTAGCACTAGGAAAAAACACACAGATAAGGCAACTTGTGCCTGCATTAAACAACTGGTTGTTTGCTTTTTTTGCTCATTCATGCACATAGAGATCACACCTGTGCTAGAAAAAACAGCTAAGGCAACTTGTGCCTGAGTTAAACAACAGGTTGGGTATTTTTTTTTTTTTGTTTTTTTGCTTTTGCTGGATTATGCACACAAAGCTCACACTAGCAGTAGAGAATGCTGCCAAGGCAAGTTGTGGTTGGATGAAAAAAAATGATTGTGTGCTTTTTGGATCTATGCATACAAAGCACAGAGAGAACAATGTAGCCCAGGCAGTAACCCTCAAAGGTTCCGTAAAATGCAGCAAAAATATAAGTCATAAGGCAAAAGGCCAAAGGCACCCCAAAAAGTATAAATAAGCCCCTGCCTGTCAGTGCCTGTCTCAGAGTCTCTACACAGCATGCAAAGCTTCTCTCTTCTTCTCTTTCCCCAGCTACAGTAAGCTATAAACTAAGCAGTTTCCTTTTCTCTCTTCTCTGGTGCAACCCTGTGCCTGCCTAGCTGCCAGGAAAGCTAATCTGGCACAGAGCTCCTCTCTCTTTCCCTTCCCGAGCGTGAATGGGGGTATGTGATGAGGTGCTGGGGAATTTAAAGATAAATTGGCATGGCTCCAGCTCCTCCTCCTCGCCCCCTCCCTCAGCCCTGATTGGTTGAAAGGTATGGCAACATGTTTGGCTTCTCCTCCTGGTAGCGCTTGGTTGCTCTGTGAATGAAAACTGTGTCACATGTATGACATGTATGGAATGTATGGAACATATGAAAAAATACTAGGCTAAAGTTTTGATTCTTAATTTTTTGGCACGGACAATGGCCACAATTTGGATATCGCATCATAGTACGAATCTAATGAATTTGATCTGACTTACAATGAGTTAAGGACATTTTGCACAGTCCTACAGAAAAACAGAAAGATGCCCAGGCATTATGTGACAGGGATGGCCATCAGAAATCCAGCTCCAATGCCAATTCGCTTGACTCATGCAATAAAGTCTTGAAGCTCTTTGATTTCTCTAAAACTCTGCATTATTGCTGATGATCAATAATATTTTCAAAGAGTGTTCTGGAGCTCTCTGAAATGCAGATTGTGTTGGTCCATGACTGTGAGGTAGTAACAGAGACAAAATTAAATGTAATAGATTTGGAGGAAGTGAAATATTTAGTAAGCTTTCAAAGATTTAGGAATATTTTTTCATGAAATGCTATAAAAGATTTGTATATATTTAATCTCTTTTATTTGGATAACTTTATGAAAAACCTCATATGTATAACAATAGGTAAAGAATTTGTTACATGCTTTACTTCCTTTCTGGCTCTTTTCTGTAAATTCCTTTCTTTACACAAATACCTTATTGGACTGAGATATATTGAATGTAGAAATGTAGGCCAAGTAAATCCATGGAAGACTTTTAATGCTGCAATATGAAGCAGTGAATGGTCTCTTGTATGGTTTCCTTTACGAGTGCTTCTCCCTTATTTTGAAGTTATTAAATTCAATTCCCCTGGGCATTGTATCTTATTGGGGTTTATCTCCATCTAGAGTTCTACTTTTCCTCATATCAACCCCTGCTGCTCTGACACTATGTAATCTATTCTGTGACTTGCTTCCATTACTGGCTCTAGTTAAAACCAGCTTCCATTTTTTTAAAAAGGTTACCATTTTATTGGGAGTTTACTTCAGATCAGGTTATGTGTTCCTGACAGAGACAATCTCTCTAGGTCCAGAGGCCAGGCCTCAGAGGGAAAGCGGGCAGATGTGTAGCTCTTTTAAGAAGTTGTTTGCTCTGATCTGCTTTGTGTAACCTCAACTCTTTTCCTTGCACAATTTGTCATTTTATATTGCACTGGGACACACTTGAAATGAACCAATAAAGCCTATGACACCTTTTCTCAGCCTCAAGGGAAACCATTTCTTGACCTAAAGGGAGCTCCTTTGGCTCTTAATAGCTATAGTACAGCTGAGCAAGCAAAGCTTTCTCCCAACATCTCCTCACTTTCTAGCTATTAAAAACCCCGGGGGACTACAGTTGAAAAGCAGGTATTCTTACAGGTACAAATCTGTGTACACCTATTGCTTGTGCATGGGTGATACACCTTCCTCCAGCTAACCCAAGGAAACACACAACACAAGTTGATTGGAATGAAAAATGGCCACAACTCGTTTATTGATTACAGGAACAAGGGTTGGCAGCCATGCATGAGTCCTGGATCAGGAATCGGGCAGCCTGCTGCTGCCCGATGTTGCTAACATGCCTGGCTGCCACCGGCACAATGCCGGTCAATGTAAACTCAGGGGCCACAGGCATTATCCCCCCTTCCACCAAGGGGCGATAAACCAGCCAGATCCAGGACCCATGCCACACACCAAACACAGAGTTGTGACAAGTTAACACAAACAAGCTAACAAAAATGAGCTAACATAACAGGCTGACAAGAATCCCTGAAACAAACCGGCATGCAGGGTGGGTGGGATGGTAAAGCTGGAACAGGCCCAGTGCCTACAGGAAGACCTCGGACAACCTTAAGTAGGCTGCCCGGGTGAAAGGAGAAGCTGGCCCCAGCCACACCAGTGACGGGGCGGGGCCAGCACACCATAGACCAGCAGGCCCAATGGACAGAAACTTTTCCACCTCTCAGGGGACTTCTGGGAGGAAGAAGCCCCCTGGACAATAATGGCTGTGAGGACACCCTGCACCCTGCACTGCAACACACTCAGCCCGGTAAATTGGGCCAAGCTATTTATTTGTATCCAGACATTCTCATTCAGACCTAGTTGACAATACTCATTTAGAGCTCATCTACATGGGGCAAAAGCCCTATACTCAGTATGAATTGCTCCCTTGTAGTCTTCACAATACACAGTGACTTCTGGTAAGTATCACAGGTTTTTGAATATAGTCTACCTTTGCCTCACTTTAGGCAAATTCAGAGGGTTTTCCAGATTTGTCTTAAAACTCCAGAGTATATCAGACATTCAGGGCAGTCTGAGTGGCTGGATCATGTCCAAATTGAGCAAATCTGTTCCCTTCACCATCACCCTTTCCCTGTGCTAATCAGTGCAACAAAAGGGAATGGCTTGTGCCTGTCTTGCCGCCACTTCTCTCCAGCCACAAAGCTCTGTCCAAGCACCTGTCTGTCACATTTGCTGATGTCAGATTGGAAATGAGTTGAACCTGGGCTGCTCTGGGTCCAGATTACACTAGGACAACCTGCCTGCTGTAGAGGAGCTCTTTGGATTTGGTTTCATTCTATACTCATTTCTACATTTTTAAATCTCAGTGTCGATCCGTGGAATCCCCAAGTGAGATTCCATTTGTGAATTCTACACCTCCAGCCAGGGGAAAAATCACTAGTTCTTACCAACACCGTTGGAATGTTTTGAAATGTTGAAGTTCCTATATATTCACAAAAGACCCTGTGTTTTGGAAAATGTGTTGACATCCCCAAGCAAATATGCCCAAACGATAATAAGACTAAAACAAAAGGGTCAAAGCATGTCTAGTCAATATTCTGTTGACACTGGCTAAATAGCAGCTTGTGACAAACTTACAAATAACACATTTCAGTTCCCTCTTGCATTGCATCATTTTGTATGATACAAACATGCACAGCTATTACACAGAGCCTCTAATTCTGGAAGTTATCTATCATGACTTATAACTATATTCTCTTATTCCATCTGATCAGCTGTCCAGTCCTCAATGAGTCCTCAAGAGACATGTCAAAGAACCTTTTAGAAGATGTACTTTTAGAACTGTACACTTTCTAAACTAACCTGTTTTCTTGTCTGGGGCTAGCCAAGATCTTTCTCAAGCAGCCTGGTTTGGGATTATACATCTTTTTCAGCTAAGGCTCCATGGCTGATCGCCATATGTGACAAGGTGAATGATATAACTCTTCTAAGAGCAAAATATTGAATTATGTCTTTAGATTGATGGTGTCAAGAGGATTCCACTCTTCAGCTTTAGT
Organism: Anolis apletophallus; assembly: GCA_030556195.1. Lineage (NCBI taxonomy): Eukaryota > Metazoa > Chordata > Lepidosauria > Squamata > Anolidae > Anolis > Anolis apletophallus. The sequence continues at coordinate 22,068,017 of JARBWK010000010.1, read as the reverse complement.
ACACTTCATCTTATTCTGTGTTCTCTGTTTTATGGCTTATGTAGTAAGGGATGCTTCCTGTGAGGAGTAATTAAAAACACTATTTCTTTGTTTGCATCTTTCTTTGGCCCTGATGTCTCTGGGTAGCTATATAGTGAACTGTAGTGTTTATGTATCTTTGCACCAGGTCCTTCCATCCCTATCTCTCATGACTCTAGTATTGCCCCTTGATTCTTCATCGGCATGATTAGATGAGCATTCACATGCTCCTCTTCTTTATCTATGTCTTATGACTCTCTAAATTGCGACAGCAATCTCTTCCATATATGCCCAGAGGCATTCCAAAGGCTTGTCCTTGCACTTGTAATGAGGGGATGCTGTAGTCATGTTCTGAGCAATTGTTACCAAATGGCATTGACTTTCTTTATGCAAACTTTGTTTCTTCCAGGGCATCCAAAATGCAAAGTTTCTCTAACTTTAAAGCAATTGCATAGGTTTTTTCATGCGCAGGAAATGTTCTTATTTTTTTTAAAATAATATGGTACTTAGAGCACAATTGTCTTCTTGTTTCCCTCTTTCTGGGAAGGGGACATTTCTCAATCAAGAGCACCCCCCCCCCCCAAATATTATATTTTTCTGAATCATGTTTTGAATTGAAAGTGTCACATAACAGTATTAATATATAATATATATTCTATATTAACAGGCTATGTCTACACAGGCTAAATAAAGCAGATTTATGTTGAACCCTCTGTGATCAGTCCATACGATGTACAACCAGCTTCACAATAGAAGCACTGCTTCTAGCTGTTAATCTAACACAAGATGAACTGAATGTTATTCCAGAGATTGCAGGATCCCTCAAAGTACCCCCAGTGTTTTCAATATGTGATCATTCATATCAGGCTGGATACAGGGTGATCTTGTTTCCATACACCAAAAGATGCCACAATTGTTTCATCGGCCAGAAGCAGCAAGAAGAGCTTTTCTATCTACATCACTTCTGGTGGTGACATGACTGTGTTTCCTGTTGTGACTTCACCAGAAGTGACACTGTCATCAAGGTTTACCAAGAAGCTGGTCAGCGAAACAAAAGTGGCGCCCCCCAAGACGACAGTGCTAATCCATTGTCCGCTGGCTGTGTGGACTGCAACATGGCTTTGGGGTGCTTCCATATCATATTCTGGATGGTGTAACCAGATAACCGTACCCTAGGTCAGCTGTTACTAACAGTGCTGTGGAATTCAAAGAAGCATGAATGGAGGGCAAAAGGGAGAAAGGAATGAAGAGGAAGGCACATCAAGCTGACATTTGTTAGGGTCACCTTCCATCTGGAAACAGATGTCTTGACTGTGAAAGTACATGCAAATCAATAATAGGTGTCTACAATCACCTACGGACTCACCGCCAAGACCCTACACTAGGAAGACAATCATACTTTGCTAGGAGCGATAGGCTATGGTGATGACCCCAGAATATTTCAGTAGGTGTAGATGCAGCCCTAAAGATCTGAGAAGTCTGATTATAAATAATTCTGTAGATTTGCTTGGAGATCTTTTGTCTCAGTTATGGGGTTTTCAACCACAATTATGGCATGATGGTGGAGAATTGTCAGCTAGAGAGCTATCATGAATCTGCAATCTCCATGATTCCATAGGAATCATAGTGCTATAACTTTGTAGTTTGCAAAGAGCTTATGTTTGATTTGATATAAAAAAAACCCAGGGTGACAAGAGTCTAAAACCTGAGGGTATTTTCAAAATTATTTTTAATTATAATTTTGAAAAAGGCCTATGTTGGAAATCTATTTTTATAATGGATAGTGGCCTTATTATGGGTCACAATGCTTATAGTTTGAATGCAGTATTCTGATAGAACGTCATTGCAGCATTGCAGGGATATTATGTCAGCAAATTCACTGTTACTCAAATTTAGGCTATATTCCAGTTGTGATTCTTCAGTTCAAAGGGGGACAAGAGGGAAAAAAGTCTCAAGAAAGTTTCTTCACTTAAAAAAATATTCATGGCATCTACCAATTTGCATATGCAATAATAAATTCTGACTCATTATGCTTATCAGAATGGATGTGGCATTGAATGTAGTATATTGTGCTGTGAATCAGACAAGGAGGTGCAGGATATTGAGTGAAATCTTCATAAGTTAACATTCTCTTTAGGTAATGCCTAATGCAATTCAGTTTATTAGTGCTGTGGTACACATGCGGCATTCTTGGAGGTTGGCAGCCATCCATGTCTGTTCTGAAGAGGATTTTTTTTTCTCCCTTCTTCTTTCTTCCGACCTTGAATTTGACTTCAGAATAATACATTTGAAGAGACTGAAGGCAAATGATACCATGAGAATAATTTACTTTAAATTGCAAATATTGTCTAATGTCTTTATTACAAACTATTTAAAAACTCATAAAGTTTTATGGGTGAGAGGAGAGTATTGCAAGGCAAATCTACCCCTTCCCTCTGCCATCATGCTTCTTTAGATTGCACTTCTTTCCTAACTGAGCTAAACTTGATAGTACCCCCTTTCTCCACACAGCAAGAAACAGGATTGGAGATGAGAGAAATATAGACTTCATAGATTTATTAATGGTATGTGGAAAACTTCTATCTACAGTGTTCCCTCGCTACTTCATGGTTCGTTTTTAGCGGACTCGCTGTTTCACACTTCTCTCTCTCTCTCTCTCTCTCTCTCTCTCTCTCTCTCTATATATATATATATATATATATATATATATATAGCTTGGGGACCCGGCCCTGCCCGGTTATTTGAGAAGCGCAGCAGGATGTAGAGTGGGTCATGGGGGCTCTGTGTGCCAAGTTTGGTCTTGATCCATCATTATTGGGAGTTGCAGTGGTATCATGAAATTACTGAAGGTAGTGCAAGTCCCATCATCTCTGCCCCCCCCCCCCCCCAGGGTAGTAGGATGTAGATTTGGTCATGGGGCTCTGTGTGCTAAGTTTGGTCTGTATTGGTGAATGGATGAGGGATGCATTGTTTTTCGGAAGTGAGTGAAGGTACTTCAAGTCCCATCATCTGTGGTCCGTCTCACAGTAAACTGCACCAGGCTGTAGACTGGGTCATGAGGGCTCTGTGTGCCAGATTTGGTATTGATCAGTCATTGAATTAGGTTTGTAGCAGGATTGGGAAGTGAGGGAAGGTACTGCAAGTCCCATCATCCATGTTCTGTCCCCCTCCAAACTTCAGTAGGATGTAGAGTGGGTCACTGGGGCTCTGTGTGCCAAGTGTGGACTTTCTCGGTGTTTTTTGGGGGCCACAGTGGTCTGTGGGAACAGAGGGGTGTGAAAATACTACAAATTCCATCATCCATTGTCAGTCCTCCCCCAAACCTCACCAGGACGTGAAGGCAGTCATGGGGGTTGTGTGTGCCAAGTTTGGTCTCAATCGGTAATTGGATGAGGGTCGCAGCAGACTTGGGAAGTGAGTAGAGGTACTTCAAGTCCCATCATTCATGGTCCACCCTCCTCCAAACTGCACCAGAATGTAGAGTGGGTCATGAGGGCTCTGTGTGGCAAGTTTGGTGTTGATCAATCATAGGATTAGGTTTGTAGCAGTCTTGGAAAGTGAGGGAAGGTACTGCAAGACCCATCATCCATGTTCTGTCCCCCTCCAAACTTCAGTAGGATGTGGACTGGGTCACTGGGGCTCTGTGTGCCAAGTGTGGTCTTTATCAGTGTTTGTTGGGGGCCACAGTGGTCTGTGGGAACAGAGGGGTGTAAAAGTACTACAAATCCCATCATCCATTGTCAGTCTTCCCCCAAACCTCACCAGGACATGAAGGCAGTCATGGGGTTATGTGTGCCAAGTTTAGTCTCGATCAGTGATTGGATGAGGGTTGCAGCGGACTTGGGAAGTGAGTAGAGGCACTTCAAGTCCCATCATCCATGGTCCACCTCCTCCGAACTGCACCAGGACGTAGAGTGGGTCATGGGGGCTGTGTGTGCTGAGTGTGGTCTGTATTGGTCCTTTTGGTGGCCTCAGTGGTCTGTGGGAACCAAAGTGTTGGAAAGTACTACAAATCCCATAATCCGTCAGTATTTTCTCTGTGTACATTTTGGTGCGTTGGTTTTGCTGCCGCTGCTCTCCATAGCACTTTCCCTCCTCAGTCCTCCCTCCAGCTTTGAAGGGCCTTTCCTTCCTTTCCTTTATTTTAAGTTTATAAAGACTTAAAATAGTGTATAACTACTAAAATAATGTATAAATATTAAAATAAATATAACATCCCTACATCACAGTTTTTCACTTATTACGGGAGGTCCTGGAACGTAACCCCCATAATAACTGAGAGGACACTGTATATATTTTACTCCAAGTTGAGTACTCCTTTCTTTCTGATGTTAGCATTCAAATTCAGATATGGTTTTGTGGGGCATAGTCCAGTGCTGAGTAGGTTCATAGAAAAGAACATGGCTTAATGCAGTGTTTCTCAACCAGTGTGCCGTGGGACACTAGTGTGCCGTGAGCGATCATCAGGTGTGCCGCGAGAAAAGCTCTCTGCCCCCCTTCCTTCCCCCCTCCTCCTGCCAAACTCCTGCTGCTTGGGAGAGGAGGAGGAAGGGCCAGGCAGTGGCGAAAAAAAGAAGAAGGGACCAGGGTGCCGCCTCCTTTGGCTGTTTTCCCAACCAGCCTCCAATCCACCATGACTCCCACCCCTTGCTTGTTGAAGCCGTGCGGAGGAGGAGCCCTGCCTACTGAAGCCCGCCCGCCGCTCATGCTCCTCCTCTGTGGGAGAGCTGAAGCCAGGAGGGAGTTGGGGGCATGACACAGCTTGGCTCCGCCCCTTTCCCCAGCTTCAGCACTCCCACAGCTTTGCCAGCCTTGAGGGGGCAGTGCCAAGCCAGTGGTGGCAGAGCCAGCACAATGCTAGCTTGGCACTGCCCCCTCAAAGCTGGCGAAGCTGTGGGAGAACTGAAGCCGGGGGGAGGGGGCAGGGCATGGTGCGGCCTGGCTGCACCCCCTCCCCCAGCTTCAGCGCTCCTACAGCTTTGCCAGCCTTGAGGGGGGCAGTGCCAAGCCAGTGGTGGCAGAGCCAGCACAATGCTGGCTTGGCACTGCCCCTCAAGGCTGGCGGCTTATGGGAGAACTGAAGCCGGGAGGGGGGCGGAGCATGGCGTGGCCTGGCTTCCCCCCTCGCCGGCTTTGGCACTCCCAGCAGATCACCATCCCCCAGCCATTCTTTACTGTGTTACAGTGTCATTTTGGTTGGTGGTGTGCCCCCGGATTTTTTTAATGTTTAAAGTGTGCCACAGCTCAAAAAAGGTTGGGAAACACTGGCTTAATGTACCACAATTTCTTCTTAAAATTTTTGATGACAGTAACTAGGGTCTAGGAAACATTTTAGAATGGGGGAAATGTAAAAAGGCTGGGAAATTGCTGGGAAAGGGGTGTCATGAAGTATAGCTATCTGGAAAGGCTCAGAAGGCTAAACTGGAACAACAGTAGGGCTGCATTTGGCATCAAGGCTAAAGTTTCACCATCCTTCTAAAGTCAGTCTTTCACATTTCCTACAATTAGGGGTCATAGAACCCCCACAAAAGTGAAAAACTGCAAATAAAAATGCTATTTTTTACCTGAGAGAATAGATCTCTAGGAATCTCTAGGTCCTCCAGCATGACTTGATGACCAGCTTCTGGTGAAAGTTGATCCAAGTACCATGAATAATTAAATCTGCAAAAGTCAATGTGAGGAATGAGTTATTGTTGCCAGGCTTTCAGTTTTAATGAATTTAGTGTTTTAATGAATTTAGTGAAAATTGTTGTCCTAATTGTTACTTTTCCAAGCTTTGTCCCTTTGAAACATTATCATCTGCAAAGAATTCTCATATAACATAGCAATATCTTTTCCAGCTTGGATTTTAGAAAATCTCAGCCGAAATAACTTCTGTTACTTTGAAAAGACTATGAATCCAAATATAGCTTCAGAAACAAAGAGTATTGTGGTGGTTGGTGTTTTTTTTCTCCATATTTGAAGCTTTCTCCTTTTGGGACTAAACTGTTGTCAGTCATTCCTTTTACCCCACAATGGATTAGGTGTCTGGAAGTTTGCCAATCCATCATACTGAGTGTGAGATTTCATTGATGCCAGTTGCATTGGCATTCTGCTAAATATGCTGAATACCTAGTAAACTAGAATGAATTGGGGTCAGCATACCAATTGTCTATGCTGTACAGTATGCTTCTGTATTAAGATCTAACCTCAGAAGGGGAAAGGATTCAGAAAAGCAGTGAGAATCTATAGAGAGTTGTCATCTCACACTGCGATGAGATTTTATTCTAAATCTGTATCAGTGAAATATGTTGTTGTAATTTTATTCTGATAATAAGATAGATAGAAATTGTAGATCTAAGAAGTGACTTAAATCCAATGTCTTGTGTGCACTAAATCAGGCCCATTGAAACCCGTGAGATTTATGTAAGTGTTGAGTTTTAGGAGTTGATTTAGTCTTCTTGGGACTAGCAGTTGGATTTAATTGTATGTGTGTTATAGGCAAAACTCTATGTGAACATCTATGTTCTTGTCCACTTTAATACACACTTTTACAAAATTCCAATCTTTGGGAGAGACTAAACCGGATGTGACTGTTTAAAATTTGAAATTGAGTATTTTCAAAATGTGCATTTAAATGTTCACTTTCTTCAAAAAGTAAATGGAAAGGTTTCCCCTTGACATTAAGTCTAGTTGTGTCCGACTCAGGGGGGGGGGGGGGGTGACATTAATCTAAGCTGAATAGCCAGTGTTGTCCATAGACACTTCCAAGGTCATGTGGCTGGCATGATGGCACGGAGTGCTGTTACCTTCCCGCCAGAGTGATATCTATTGATCTACTCACATTTGCACGTTTTCAAACTGCTAAGTTGACAGAAGCTGGGGCTAACAGCAGAAGCTCATCCCAGTACAGCAGCTCAGTGGTTTAACCCGCTGCGCTACTGGGGGCTCCACTTGCTTCAAAAATACATATTTAAATTTTTATTTTGAGAAACCAAGAGCCAATAATGACATGGCAACATCTTAAGAAATGAACAATCAGATAGAAAACTGAATTTAAATAATAATAATAATAATAATAATAATAAAGAAACAAAGATCTAGTGGTGCTGGTTTGAAATATCAGTATGCAAAGGACCTTGTAGTACCATAGACACCAATGAAAGAACAAAGTTGGTAGTGTAATTTCAATAATCTGAGATGTTCAGTCAGTTGACTCATATGAGAAATTGCATATACTCATAGATTACCAATTTAGGACAATACATCCCTTTTTGTTTTCCTCTTCACAAAGTCAAATCCTATTACATAGTTAAGGTTTTAACAGATCATTGGCAGGTTCCTAAATGATTGGGGGAAAAGCAGGGTGGTCTTTACTTGTGAACAGCTAATATGCCGAATTTAATGTACTATAATTTTGTATACCTTCTGTACTAAGTAACTTTGGCATTATTTTCTAACTTTGTAACTGAGTCTGTTATTGAGCCAAGCTTTCAACACTAAACTTCAAGGAGAGGTAAACTACGATTCCTCACATAGCAGCAGGAATAGAGCATAGAATCAATCAACCTTGTAAAAATAAACTGATTGACACTGAAGTCTGTCAGGTGATTAATAGGGGAACTCACAGTTCAGAACCTTAAGGACATTTTGAGGAGTACCATAGAATTAATCCCAGTTTTTTCCCATGTAAAATAAATTCATCCAAGCTTCAAGTTTGCCCTATAGGTTAAATGAAAAGTCAGATTGCCCAAGGCTGTTTTTACCAGATGTAGAACGATGGCAAAGGGGGAAAATCTTTCTTTTCCATACCCTTTACTTTTGAGACACTTACAATGTTTTGCATTGGTGAGGTTGTGATGGATGGGGAGTTGGAGTTATGTTTTCCTTCAAGTAGCTCTAAGGAATGTATGCTTGAGGTTCATGGTGTGCTTTAACAGTATACCTGCTGCAGTGATGATCATTACACAAAATAAACACTGAAGTCCATTCCAGCACTCACTCAGACAATGTTTCAAAATGAATGCTGCTTTGGAATGTTTCATGTGATGAGTATGGATAGACCCATAATAACCAGTACGGCCCCTATAGATAATACATAGTCAAGATAAATATTGTATTATTTACATGTGTATTTAGAAATCTGTCATATTCCACATGAAGCTACCTATATTGCCCTTTCCCTGCCTATGCAGTGGGCGGGGAAAGGTTATTACCTCCTCGCACGAAGGGAGACTATTGGTTCCTTGGGAATCTTCTGGGAGGGGGCGGAGGCTGCCTATTTTGGGGCAGCCTCCTGCTCCATTCCTGTTTGAGGTGTTGACCCACCACTCCCGCCCGGTTACAGTATAATGGTCGCCTTAGGGGCCGGGTAGGAATTTTTTCCCCTTCTACGAAAGAAATAATAATTAAAAAAATAGGGGGGGGGGGTTGCCTACCCTGTACTGTTACTGGGACTTTCTGGGATGGCGGTTCTATAAATAGGACAGCGTAAATAGTTAGGGTAATCCATAGACCCATATTCACTCATGCACTCTTCAAAGTTGTTTGGGCCAGTGCACAAATACACTCAGGTGGACGTCTGTTCAGGCTGAGGGGGATGCCATTGGTCCAGAAATTTTGAGAGCCGGTTAAGTATTTCCAGAGAGGTTTTCTTGTGTTTTCCTTGAAAGGTTGCCCAGTTTTGTGTTGCTGGGGACTCAGGAGAGTTTCCCAGTGTTGCCGAGGGGTCGTTCGCTCGCGGACGATACCTCAGCTTAGCCACACCTTGTTCCCTTGACACCTGAGTTTAGTGAGGTTAAACTTAAATCGGTAACTTTAAAATAAATAAAAGTTGCCCTAATTTAATCCAATTACTGTTGTCTGTCTCGTTATTTCGGGGGTTGGAAGGTAAATGAAAATCTGTCTCATTGAGTGCTACCATTAATACACATGACGCAATAGGACCATTTCTATAATGGCAATCTGACTTTGGAATTCTCTTTCCAGGAAGATTTATCTAACCTTAAAGTCCTATTCAGTTGTTCTGTATGTAGGCTACAAAATCTGCACAAACTGGGGAAACATCAAACTCATTCCACTGCTGACATATTTCTGTCATTCTCCTCAGATGGAGACTTGTGGTCGAGCAAGAACCACAAGTCCTATTCAGTTGTCCTGTATGCATGCAGGCTGCCAATACGAAGTAGTACATGATTTCATTTTTTTAAAGATTATGAAATCATTAGTGGTTGACAGACCAAGGAAGAAAGGGTATGGTGAGGAACTATGTGATGCCCAATGTGTGAAGCCTCTGTGCATAATGAAGATCAAAACTTTCTACATGATCAAAATAACTGGAAGTAAAGCTAGCTTCTTCCCCTTCCCATGTGTTTATTTAGCTTACATTCAGCAGTCTTGGATAGGTTTTATGTTTGTTGATTATTTGAGATCTTTTAGATTTCTTTTTCTATTTGGATTTTATAAGGTCAAATTGTCATTTCTGTGTTTTGGTATTTTCATTATTATTAATTTCAATTGATTACAATTTTTCTTTGAATTTGACTTTGCACCAAGCATATGCTATACCAGACATTAGAGTATTAAATACTTACATACATAAATTAGTTAATCTTATCTTGTAACTCAATGGTTTATATAAATTGTAGGTGGCTAACAGTGGTCCTCTCAATGTTTTTCTTTTCTTTTTACCTATAGCTCCCATCAGTTCCAACACAGCTAATTATGAGAGTTTCAGTCAAAATCAGTCCAAAATGTATGTTCATCCTTGGTGTAAGCCAGGGGTGGGCAACTATTTTTTCCAAGGGGCCGCACGAGAGCCAAAAAATATTATGGAGGGCTGCACTTATTTATTTATTTACTATATTTACTACATATTACATATCATTAATATTAACATATTAATATATCAAATATTCATATATTATTAGTATTAATATCATAATTATTATATTATAGTGTGTGTATATATATATATAGAGAGAGAGAGAGACAGAGACAGAGACAGAGACAGAGACAGACAGAGACAGAGACAGAGACAGACAGAGACAGACATTATAATATATTGGAATTATAATATAATATCATGGCAGATAATCCACAATATTGGCTTTGAACTGGGGGCCTTTTTACACAACTGCATAAACCAGAATATCAAGGCTGAACATTCCACAATATGTGCTTTGAACTGGTTTATCTGAGTCCACATTGCCATATAATCCAGTTCAAAGCATATAATGTGGAATTGTATTCAGCTGCGTGGAAGGGGATTCAGAATATCAAGGCTGAACATCCCACAATATGTGCTTTGAACTGGTTTATCTGAGTCCACATTGCCATATAATCCAGTTCAAAGCATATAATGTGGGGTTGTATTCAGCTGTGTGGAAGGGGATTCAGAATATCAAGGCTGAACATCCCACAATATGTGCTTTGAACTGGTTTATCTGAGTCCACATTGCCATGTAATCCAGTTCAAAGCATATAATGTGGGTTGTATTCAGCTGTGTGGAAGGGGATTCAGAATATCAAGGCTGAACATCCCACAATATGTGCTTTGAACTGGTTTATCTGAGTCCACATTGCCATATAATCCAGTTCAAAGCATATAATGGGGTTGTATTCAGCTGTGTAGAAGGGATTCAGAATATCAAGGCAGGAAATCCCACCATATCTACTTTGAACTGGATTATATGGCAGTGCGGACTCAGGGCCCTTTCACACAGCCATATAACCCAAATATCAAGGCAGGAAATCCCACAATATCTGCTTTGAACTGGGTTATCTGGGTTATTAATAATAATAACAACAATGGGTTCCTAGAGCAGAAGGGACCTCTGAGGCCATCCAGTCCACCCTCCTTCTGCCATAAGGGAAAACACAACCAAAGCATACCTCACAGATGGCCATTCAGCTTCTGCTACTAATAATAATAATATTAATAATAACAATGGATTCCTAGAGCAGAAGGGGACCTCAAAGTCAATGCAGTCCAACCTCATTTTGCCATAAGGGAAAAACACAATCAAAGCATTCCTCACAGATGGCCATTCAGCCATCTTGAACCAAACTTGGCACACTGAACTTTCATGAGACCAACACAAAGTACTGAAAGGGTTTGCTCTGCATTTACCTTGGGAGTTGTAGTTCACCTACTTCCAGAAAGCACTGTGGGTAAGGTCCAAACTTGGCACACATATTGAATATGCCCAAAGAGGCAGGAAGAAGGGAGGGAGGGAGAACGAGGCAGAAGAGAAGGCTTGGAAGCCACGGAGGAGGAAGCAGGCCACACCCCCTCTCCCTAGCTGCGTTTCTGTGGAAGGGAGAAGGAAGGAAAGGGAGGGGGAGGGAGAGAGGGGGAGGGAGGGAAAGAAACAGGAAGACAGGAAGGAGCACAGAGGCAAGAGGGAAGGGGAAGCGAGCGAGGAGGAAGTGAAGGGAGGAGGAGGGCGAGCACACACACACACACACACACTTTTCCCCCCTTTTTCCCTCCGCTTGCCTGCCTGAATGAGGGAGGCGAAGAAGGAAGGAAAGATGGAAGCCCTTCCACCTCGGCTCTGCCACCGGCAGCTGCTTTTCTCAGGCCCCTGCCGCCTTCCTCCTCGCCGCCGCGAGGCCCACAGCAGCGGCGCTGAGGGTGCAGTCGAGGAGGAGGCAGCTGGAGAGTGCGGTGCAGGCTCCCCAGACACCCCATTTCATCCACCACCTCTGCCCGCTCCTCTCCCACGCCTCCTCCTCCCTGCCGCTGCCTCCCTCCTCGCCTCCGCCTCGTCCTCATTCTCCCGTGTACTCCTCCGAGTCGGCTGCCGCACGCCTCGGGGACATGGCAGACAGGCTGGAGGAGCGGCGGCCATCCCTGAAGCACTCAGCGATCTGAGGCAGCTGTTCGCCCTGGTTGCCGAGTGCACCTGCTGCAGGCTGGGATCGCCTTCAAGGATGGCCGCTGCTCCTCCGGCCTGTCTGCCATGTTCCTGCAGCCGGCTTGGAGGGAGGCAGCGGCAGGGAGGAGGAGGCATGGGAGAGGATCGGGCAGCGGCGGCAGATGAAGTGAGGTGTCCGGGGAGCCTGCGCCGCACTCTCCAGCTGCCTCCTCGCCAGCACCCTCAGCGCTGCCGCTGTGGGCCTCGCGGCGGTGAGGAGGGTGGCGGCTGGGGCCGGAGAGAAGCCGATGCCGGGCCGGATCCGGGCCGGGGGCCGTAGTTTGCCCACCCCTGGTGTAAGCTAAACATCACTTTTCCAAATTTATGCACCCAAAGTCTCTCACATCAGTATAGCTGCAGATGAAAGACTCTTGTCTAATTGGCCATGAGAAGGATAAGTTGACTCTTATTTCATTGAACTATTCACATGGACATATGAAGCTTTGACATTTTTTTTCTGTTTGTCTAAAGGAAGAAATGAGTGAAATGTGTCATAATGTAAAACAAACCACATGTAGTTCGTGTTTGGTCAGCCCACACACTGCCTTGCCAGATAAAGAAAATATGCCACACAGATGAACAATGAAGAACAAGTTGTTTACTCTTTGTAAATCAGAACAACATCTTTTCAATCATGAGATCAGTTGCATCGACTCACATAATGTCCTTTTATAAGAGATTAAAAATGGTCTTTCTTTGTCCATGTGGACAAACTCATTCAGCAGCAACTATTTTATTATACACATGGCAATATGAACAAAGGGGATATGTTTCTAGATGCAAAACCATAAAAAATAGCAAACCCCACTGAAATATCAATGATTCCACTCATTTCTTAGGTGATTTTGACATACATTATACAAAATACACACTGGGATCCTACATTAAAACTACATTTTATTCGCTGGTCAGGATGCTAAAATAACATACAAAAAACTCCTTTTCCCATTTAAAACAACTCAGCTGAGAACTGCATATTTGGAGTTGATTGATGTAAATTGTAGGGCTGATGTAGATATTTGATTAGGATGAAGATCTTGATCCCTTCTTAACCACTTGCTTATTATAACTTTGGTTGTAATGTGGGTTGTATGTTGTAAGTGTTAAATGTGTTTGTGAAATGTTTTGATACAGCCGATATAATCAATAAAACATATTTGTACATATAACAAATACACACAGGTAAAATGCATCCTAAAATTTACCAATAAAATGCATTGGTATTAATGAGGGCAGGTTATCATTCTTGAACTCAGGGGAACATATGTTGACTGGTTATGTATAGGATTATGCTAGCAGTATTATTTATTATTATTTATTTACTGTATTTCTAACCTGCCCTTCTCAACCCCCGAGGGGGGACTCAGGGTGGCTTACGATGCACAATTAGATGCCGGCACAATACACAATATAAAAACACTAATACAGTAGGATTAAAACATCAGCATTAAAACATTAGCTAACCAATTAATTTAAAATTCTATCAATACAATCCACATTCAATCAATCAATAAATGGCGGAAGCCATATTTCATGGCTGTCATTAAAACAGTCCATTCCAATAAAGTGCTGCAGTTACTGTGCAAAGGCCTGGTCCCACAGCCATGATTTTACTTTCTTCCTGAAAGCTAGGAGGGATGGGGTTGATCATATTTCGCTTGGAAGCGCATTCCACAGGTGGGGGGCCACAGCCGAGAAGGCCCTGTCTCTCGTCACCACCAGCCACAATTGAATTGCTGGTGGAAGCGAGAGCAGGGCCTCCCCAGATGATGTTAAGTTACGAGGTGGGATGTAGTGGCAGATGCGTTCAGACAAGTAAGCTGGGCCAGAACAGTATAGAGCTTTAAAGGTCAACACCAGCACTTTGAATTGAGCCCGGAAGTGGACAGGCAGCCAGTGGAGCTGACACAACAGGTGCCCTGTTCGGCCTTTCGACTGACTAGGAGGACCTCTGTCTTGTCTGGATTAAGTTTCAATTTGCTAGCCCTCATCCAGTCTGACACAGCGGCCAAGGACCGGTTCAAAGTCTGGACAGCCTCCTTAGTGACAGGTGGGAAGTAGTGACAGATCTGGACGTCATCAGTGTACAGAGAACACCTTACTCCGAATGATCTCTCCCAGCAGTTTCATGTAGATGTTAAATAACATCGGGGACAGTATTGAACCCTGAGGGACTCCACAAGACAACGGTTGTGGAGCTGAACAGGTATCACCCAATAACACCTTCTGAGATCAATCCTCCAGGAAGGTTTGGAGCCACTGCAGAGCAGTACCCCCAAGCCCCATTTCTGTGAGGCGTCCCAGAAGGATACCGTGGTCAACGGTATCAAAAGCCGCTATGGGTCCAGCAGCACCAACAGGAATACACACCCCCTGTTGAGCTCCCGGTGTAGATCATCTACCAAGGTGACCAAGGCTGTCTCAGTTCCATGTCCCGGCCTAATAATACACTTATAATAATACACTTTATTTATATTCCGCACTTCTCACCCCGAAGGGGACTCAGTGCGGATCACAGAACACATACAGCAAACAATCCCTGCCATTTTTAGATGTACAAGACATACAATAACACATATAACAGGAGGATCCCCTGGACTGAGCCTTGCTCCTCCTGGCCTCCAACCGGGTGCAGTTGTTATATTCGTTGTTATATTTGTTGTTATATTCGTCACTGGGTGCTGCTGCTTCATTTTGTCACAGGGGGGGCACTGTTGTTCCATCCTCCTTGCTACCTTCTCCTTCTTGATGAAGAGTCTGCCAGCCAGCCAGCCGAAATTCTTCTTCTGGTAGTCGTCTTCAGTATTTATTGAAGTTAAAAAGTCCTTTAGGATACCTCTCCCGCTTATGCAGTACCTAATTTTTCTACTTGCAGCTAGCTTTCGACTGCTTAGGTCAACAGCGGAAGGCTTACAGCTGACTTGCCCAGGTCAGCCCAGGATTCGAACTTGCCACGTTCGGATCTTACAGCTTGCAGCTAACAGCTGCTGTTTTAACCGCTGTGCTAACCTCCCGGCCTAAAGCCAGATTGTGCCTGATCAAGATAATCAGTGCCTACCAGAAACCCCTGAAGTTGTGTGGCCACCACACATTCCATGACTTTGGCCAAATAGGGGAGATTGGAAACTGGCTATAGAATTTTACTATAGAATAGTACTATAGAATTTTGCTGTCAGTACAGCACAGTACGATCCTCTGCTTGCTTAGAGGCCAGTACTTTTCAGTTCAATGGAGTTTTCTTCCAGGAATGATTTATTTTAATGTATTTATTTTATTTATAACCAATCTTTCTACAAGCAACCTCAGAGCAGTGCAGAGAGGACTTCGCTTTATCTTCACAACAACCAAGTGAGATAGGTTAGTACTAGAGACAGTGACTACATTAAGGTTACCCAGGGAGTACATTGCTCCATTGATTGCAGTCTAAGTCTGCATTCAACCCATTTGCTCCTCTTTACATGGAACAATTTCAATAGATTCAGGATTCATTCACACCCTGAAAAGATGGAACAATCTGAATGTGTTTTCTTATGTTTTTCAACCTTGAAGGAACAATTCTTTCTTTCATCCTTTGAACCTCTCTGTTGATAATCCAGCAGCCTTGCTCAATAATAACCTCTCCTAGGAAAAAAAGATGGTTTGGGGGATGAAATCTGAAATACTCCCCTGACTATGGTGTGCCAAATTTGTCCTTCAAGTATTGCGGTGACGTTGTTTTAAGCCATTATAAGGGAATAGACCTCCCAAAGCAAAGCCAGCACTGTGCTTTTTGAGCTCCTCATACGGATGATCATTAATGCTCATAAAAGAAAGACAAGGACAACATTTCATCAGATGCCCTTGCTCAGTGTTTGACCTGGATATTATAAGAGAATAGTTTTGCTCCTTCAGTGATAAGAGACGTGCTAGGAAGGATGCACCATACCATAGGGGCATTCAATATGCAAAGGCCACAGGGGTTTCACTTAGCTTAATGAGAATGAGAACTAATAAACCCACAGAGTAGAGCTGGTATGAAATCTAGATGAAACAGGTAACTTGGAATTTTAAAAGCTCTTCTAATAAAGAACCCGGGGAATGAAATGCAAAAGGTCAATGCATTGCAGTGCTGAGAGCAATCCAGCAAGGCAATAACCTATTTATCAGTTCTAATAATCAGCTTACTGATAACTAGAGCTATGGGCAGATAAGCACAATTTGATATAAAAGAGATTTGAACCTATGTCTCACAGTCAAAGGAGAACAGAGAAATGATGGACAACCCCCCCCCCCCCATTATTAATACTAGAACTCAGGGTCAACCAGATTATGTTGGCCCTGCCAAAAATATCACCGTGCCAAGACTGATGAGCAGTCAACACCCGGAGAGCCAATAGAGACAAGTCATTTGTTCTCACAATTCCCCTTGATGGTGATATGCACTGGGAGCGCGCCCGGGGGGGGGGGGGAGTTAGGTTAAAATTATAGGATCTGTTGTAAATGTGTATGAGAAGGCATGCACGGGGCGATGGAGGAGGAGGGAAAGGTGTGTATTTTTCCCTTCTCCCTTGCCCCATGCGCGGCTTCTCTGCCTCCTCGCACCACTGTCCCCATGGCCGCATGTGAGCCGAGGGAGGAGAGCAATGCTGCGGAAAACCCTGCCGCGGGAGCTCCCTCCTCCTCTGCCGCCGCTGCCACCACCGAGGAAGGCTCACCTTTCCTTCCTCCCCCTCATTCCATGTGCACCTTCCTTGGCGGAGGATGGAGCCACAGCCGTGGAGTTTGTCCACAGCCTCTCTCCCCTCTGGGCCCGCAGGAGGGAAAGATGCATGGGAGCAAAGGAGGAGAAAAGGTGAGGAGCTTGGTTGGAAAGGGCTCTTCTTTCAGCCCCACACATTCTCTCCAGGAGCCTCACCTGGATATAAGCCGAGGAGAGGTTTTTCAGCCTAAAAAGGGCTGAAAAACTCAGCTTATATTCAAGTATACACAGTAAGTCCAATAAGAGATGAAGATAACCAGGAAAACATTAATCCACAGCATGAGTTTATAATCCCAAGAGGCAAAGAGGCAAACCATTGAACAAGAATTATTTAACATGAATTTTCCAAGGAAGACTTCCATGGAACAAGAACAGGGCTAAGCAGGGTTCTGAACTGATGCTTCATCTGACCATTATTTACCCTGAAAAGAACTTAAATCCCAACACTCAGAAACTGGTTTCACTTTCCTAGACTGCCTCTCACCCTTATCTCTCAAAGCCTAGCAGAACGGTGAAAACCTTGGCTAAGCTGTCTATTCTGGTTAAATTCCAGCCATCTATCTATGTGCTCATTATCTATCTGCTCATTAAGTCTTCCAGGTGTCAAGTTGTTTTCAAACCCCAAATCTTGGGAACTTCTGGGTCAGGGAGTAAACTATCATCCCTATACCCTGTTGGAACATTCTCATGGGAAACTACACTTTGAACCGGTGTCCATATGTCATTCTCTGCATTAATATCATTGACCAAACCATCTCCATCTTGACCCTCAGTGACATCATTCCCCACATCAGAAGCACCTTGATTCTGAAACACAAACACAGGCTGAACACTTATGAATTAGCATGTGTGGAATTAATGCAATCCTGCATCTCATTTTTTTCTTTTTTTTGGTGTGTGAAGTCTCTATGTGAAAGAGTGTATGAGAGAATTTCCTCCTTTTTACAGTATATAAATCCACATCTGAAAGTGTGTCTGGTGGATCATAGAATCATAGTTAGAAAAGACCTCCATGGGCAATCCAGTCCAACCTTGCAGGATCAAAGCACTTCCAGCAGATGGCCATGCAGTTTCAATTCAAAAACCTCAAAAGGAGAGTCCACCTCACTCTGAGGAAGTGTATTTTACCATCAAAAAGTTTTTCCTAATGTTTAGGTGGAATCTTTTTCCCTCTAGTTTGAATTGGCTCTTGTGGTCTCTTCCAAGCTGATGATTTTATGAACCCACTAGTCTCTGGAGCAGCAGAAAACAAGCTTGCTCCATCTTCCATATGGCATCCCTCCAATTATTTAAACATGGTTATCATGTCACATCTTAAATTTCTTCTCTCTGGAATGAACACACCCTAAGCTGCCCATCATAGGAAATGTTTCCAACCTTTTACCATGTTGATCGCCCTCCTCTGGATACATCCTAGACAGTCAATATCTTTCTTGAATTTTTATGCCAAGAACAGGGCATAGTATTCCAAATCTGACCAAAGGAGAATACAGTGGTACTATTAAATCCCATGATCTAGATACTATACGCCTTTTGATGCTGCCTTGAATTACTTTGGTTGTTTTAGTTACAGTATCACACTATTGACTCCTGTTCAGCTTTTAGTCTACTAAGACTCTTAGATTCCTCTCACATCTACTGTTGTCAAGCCAGGATCCAATATGTTCTCTAAAAGGGTACTAAGTGTATTATAAGCAATGTAAGAGGAATTTAGGATTGATTCAATTATAATTTGTGTGCTTTAGATGAAAAGGATCCCATGAACAACCACTCTTTCCAGTAACATGGGTCATAGTCTATGGAGATGGGAAATGCATTTTTTTCCAATCAAGTTCATAAAGTGCTGCTGATGGACATTGTGTTTTACCATTCATAATCAGACTAATGATCTGACTCAGCAGAAGACATCTGCAGATTGTGGGGCAGATATCTTTGGGATTGCAATAACTCAGCCAGCATGGCCTGTGGCAACCTCATCACAAAGTTCACTGCCAGTCAGAGGGGGCAACAGGAAGAATCTGTTTCCCCGTGCACTGCTCCTTCATGGTAATGTTTCCCACATCAAATGTAGGAAGCGTCTCCCTCCTAGTGAGGACCGCTGCTGACTCCATTGGAGCCAGCACAACACGAGCAGGCTCCTGTGTTGTGTGGGAAGTGTTCAAGGACACTTCTACCCTAGTTGGGGGTAGGGCCTCTCCCGGAAGTCCACACAACATTTTATTTATTCATTTCATTTGCAGTATTTATATTCCACCCTTCTCACTCCAAAGGGGACTCAGAGTGGATCACAAATCGTACATACATGGCAAACACTCAATGCCGTTTTTAGACATACAAGATAGATAGAGGTGTGTTGGCATTTCCAACTTTGGTGCCTGGAAGTTATGCTCAATTCTGGCCACAGGGGGTGCTGTCACTTCAGCCACTAAGACCCTGTGCCCATTTGATCGTAGTATTTCCTCCTTGTTCTTTGATCACTGGCATTTTTATGGTGTCATAAAATACCTCTCCACTTTAAGTATTCCCTAATTTCTCTATTCACAGCTCAGCTGTTTTTAACTGCTTAAGTAGACAGTAAGGTAGGCTTAACAGTCAGGTTCTCAATCTGTCTCGAGCTTTGAACTTGCCACCTTCTGGTTGGGAGTGATCTATTGTTGCTGGTGACCAGCTGTGCTAGAGCCTAGCCCTTATGATGCCCTTATGATGGCCAGCATGGGCTCTTTCCCCAAGACAGGAAGGAAGCATCCTAGGACACTAAAAATGCCCTGTCTAATGAGGCCTTGGGAGAAATAGTCAGTAATGGCAACTTTCCCAGTCTCTGCAACTGCATTGTAAAACTGAAAGTTTTACAAAGGATATTTCTATTAATTCCTGGTTATGACAAACATTATCTTAATTTTATTCTGTTATCAATTCATCTGGGTTGTGTTTTCACAGGAGATCAAAACTAGGAATGGCTGCCAACAATCAAATGTTTACTTAAAGAACCATACAGTGAAGGAGGAACAAGCTCATTTAAAAGTCTGAGTTGCCAAGTCCTCCAGGATCATGCTGAGCCAGCTTTTTAAGATGAAGTTTGCACAAACGCGGATACAACTATAAACAAAAATGCCACTAGTTCAGGCCTCAAAGTGTATCTGCTCCTGCTGTTTCCTTCATGGCTTATCCCGCCTTCAAGTGTATGCTCTTCCATTATTTATTCCTTATCTGCTTTGCTGTCATCTGAGTAATCACAACCCTGCCAGAGATAATGCTGCCATCCTGCAACTCAGAGATAGGAGTTTAGATTCATGTATCTTATGGTAGTCTATCCTGCTGCAGATTATTTTGCCTATACTCCCTGGTGAGCTCATAATGTTCATATTTTCCCTATTTACATGGTGCAACCAAAACACTCCAGGAAGGAGCTGATAGAAAAAAACACTCTAATTTAAAATATGGCAACCCTAATAAAATATTTAGTTCATTTTTTGGATTTTAATAAGTTTAGTACATGTGACTGTATTATGATGGGGCCTCCAATGACTGTAGATGATAACCAACTGTCACATATAATTAGAGACCTGAATTTGAGCACAAATATATTTGATCAATTAGCTAATGTTTGAGTAACCTTCCCCTGCCTGCTTAATAGTCTTAAACATTTAGATCACTAGTAATGTGTGAGAATTTTATTTCAGTTTGTTTTTGTTATAACATGTAAATTTGAAAGTTTCTTTTCTTTCAGAGATAAAAAGCATGTCTGTTAAAAACTGAATACTGGCAGCCCCCAAGTTACAAGCACGATAGATTCTGTGGATTTGTTCTTAAGTTGAAGTAGGAACAGGTACATTTTAAAATATAACACCAGCTATAGATAGATAGACAGACAGACAGACAGACAGACTTTGGATAGCAAAGGTAAGGGTTAATACTCCTGTGGGGTTTGTTTTGTGGTACTGGATCGACTTTATTTTTGCAACAGAGCCCACTGGCTCCCATCCCATGATGTAGAGCTACTTCAGGTGAGGACTTCCCATGTTGTATTGGATCAATGGGGGGCAGGAGGAGGGGAACAGGCAACTGACACTTCCCCCTGTGTGATGGGGCAACAGGTAAGTCGGGTAGTGTAGGGTATAGGGACAGGAACTGCCGAATTCACCACGATGTGTGGAGATTCCATCAGTCCATATCATGATGTCAAAAGTTTTATACCCTATGTATTCAATGACTTTTTTCTTGAGCTGTTGCTAACCTTTAACACCTGGATTCAGACAGGTACAAACAAATTCCTTTCTATACTGAGAATTTATTGAACGTGGTCAGTACACGTGGGAAAGAATCTTATTCCAGTTTGTTTTTGAAGAATCTTTCAAAATTTGCTAGAACTTAGGCAGCTATGAAGGAACTAGAAAAGATCGTGATATGTAAATGTTTATCATTGAATAGTATTTCTATATATGGTTCTGAAAGTTGGACAGTGAAAAAAGCTGATAGGAAGAAAATAATCTTTTTCAGATGTGGTGCTGGAGAACTGTGCATGGACTGCTAAAAATACTAATAAATGGGTCCTAGAACACTAAGGCTTGAACTTTCCCTAGAAGTCAAGATGACTAAACTGAGACTAGTGTACTTTGGTCATATCATGAGAAGGGATGGCTCACTAGAAAAGATGACAATGTTCAGTAAAGTAAAGGTCAATATGAAGACTGTTCAGAATGGATCGATTCAATCAGGGAAGCAACAGTCTGGAATATGCTACATTGAGTAGGGCTGTTGAGAACAGGGTTGATTTGGAGATCTTTCATTCATAGACTTGTCATGGGTCAAATATGACTTAGCAGTTAACAATAACAATCAAATTTTGCACCAGCTTTCATATTCAGGAGGAAAATAACACTCAGGATTCAGCTCCATCCATTTAAATGCATGTGCTCTTCTTGGTGTTCAGGAGCTATGATTGCATTCTTTTGAGTGTATGGAGATTTGGTGAATAGGGATGTTATGGACACACATTTCCTTGTGCTGAATTTAATCAAAATACTGTTGCTGTAACATAGGAACACTAAACGGGTTTAACATTTTTTTCAAACATCTGTCATTTTTGCCAGAAGAATAACTGATATGGAGCATAGTAAAGTAGATCAGAGTAGGGAATGGAAAATATCATCTTCAGCATATATCAGGTCTTTCACTGGATGAGTAAGAATTTTCAGAACTTTTTTATAACACTGTAACACCCCAATTGTGTGCCCATCCCTGCTGTAGAATTGAAAGAGGCCTGCTTATGCAGGAGGACAAAAAGAAGGGTAATGAATCATGAAATGAGCCCATTTTGTTCAATAAGGCCCACTTTCAGCTTTCTTTCCACGTGGGAAAATAGCCATTCACACACAAAAAAATGGTGCAGAATCACTGCATTGAGAAAAACCTTTGTGTTTCAGCTGGTGTGACAAAATTATATTTAACAATAGGGATGTTTCAAAAATAAATTATGAGTGTGTAAAAGAACAGACACATTTTTTTCTGTGGGAGAGATATTTTTGAAATGATGTGTAAATTATGCATGTTAGTTAAACATGTAATAAGAGAAAAGCAGCCTTATCCCCTCCACCTTGGACACATTCTGATAATTCTTGGCCACAGGGGTCCTGGTTTTCAGCTGGGAATTGTTGGAGCATATGGCACACAGAGGGAAAACTCATTTGACTCACTCAATTGTTTCCCTCCTCTGTCCTACCTTCAGACTCGTATACTCCTGCTTCAATTCACCTGACTTGTGTGTGCATCTGTGTCTTCTGGCATGTGTACTCTTGCACCAGTCTAGCATGGCAGCCTTCTTCCCCAAAAACAATTCTTTATAAAAAGGTACAAAATATTAAAAAGCCCCTGTAAGTTGCTTGCTATTGTTCTTTGACTCTCATATTTTTCTTGTGATGTCTCTCTGTGTGTGTGCTCCTTCTCTCATACAAGAAGCCTGAGCCTATCCCCCCAATAATATATTGTTATATATTGGGCTATGGTGTGGGTGCTGCTGGGTCAAGTGGTCAGGCTTTCAAGGGAACAAAAGCCAGAGGGAAAGGGAGAAGTACTACTGAATCTCAATCAGATCCTCCCACACGATGACTTTTTGGGTTTTTTTAATGGAGATTTTATTTTTAGAATGTTTAATGTTCTGAAACTTTGGGGGTATCAGTGGTAAATATGTCCTCTGTGTATGGCCATTTTCATCTCAATTGCCATAAAAATGACAGAAAGGGGAGCATAAGAAGTTCCCCCATTGTGATCTTTCCAGAGTGAAAACTGATCTTCCTGTTGCCAGATCGAAAATAATGACATTTTGTCCTCGCAAATTCGGGCAGCTCCCCAAAACCAGAATTTGGGGGGGGGGGGCACCTGCAATCTGGACACTTAAAATATCTGAATTATACATCTCTATTACCTTACAGTGTTCCATTGCTAAAGAGAGTGATGAAAAGGGTGAGCTATTTTTTGCATGACTGATGACAATTTCAACAGTATGGACCATAGAAGTGGCTGAGATCAATTCCATGACTTAATCAATATGGAGGTTCAAGAGCTGTGTGCTACTCAGGGGCCACACTTTGCCCATCCATGCTGTACAGACTACTTCAGCAAATTATAAAGTGTGTTGAACTGGCATGGGATGGATATGTTAGAGCTGTACTTACTTACAAGGTGATCCGTCACTATCCGAGTATGATTTCCTTCTAAGTGTAGTGTCTTGGCAGTAGATATGTAGGTGACTGTGGAACCCTATTCTTGATCCACATGTTCTTCCACAATGAGGGCATTGGTTTCCAGGTGGAAGGCTGTTCCAGTCAGGGTTGGCTTGGTGCACCTTCCTCTTCACATGTTTCTCCCTTTCTCCCTCCATTCATGCTTCTTCGAATTCCACAGCACTGCTGCTTACAGCTGATCTCCAGTTAGAACACTCAAGTGCCAGGGTTTTCCAGTTCTCTGTGTCTATGTCACAGTTGTAAAGGTTGGCTTTAAGCCCATATTTAAATCTTTTTTCCTGTCCACCAACATTCCATTTTCCATTCTTGATTTGGGAGTACAGTAACTGCTTGAGGAGATGGCGATCAGGCATTCAGATAACGTGGCTAGTCCAGCGGAGTTGATGGCATAGGTACTGTTAGAACTGTACATGTGTCCTGAATAGAGTCAATGAAATTTGCTATGTCTCTTGCTTTTTATCACTTAATTTGCCTCT
The DNA here is from genome assembly GCA_030556195.1 of Anolis apletophallus. NCBI lineage: Eukaryota > Metazoa > Chordata > Lepidosauria > Squamata > Anolidae > Anolis > Anolis apletophallus. The sequence goes on along the minus strand of JARBWK010000010.1, from coordinate 22,044,145 downwards.
ACCTAGTGGCATTAATCCCAGCAGTTTTATATCCTATGCTCCATTTATCCCAATTTAGTCTGGACAGGCATGATTTTCTATGCCTTTCCTGGGGGGAATCACTGCTCTAGTAAAACTCAATGTTCTTCTCCTTTTAATTTAAATATTCATCCTCCAGCTCTGGGTGTCTCTCTATATTGAGCTTGGTCACAATCTCTATGGAAGTTGTTAAGGCTGAACAATAGAAATGAAGACACTCCTTTTATTGACTCCCCCATCCCATTCCTTTGTTAAATTTATACTGGTAATCAGGCAGATCATCAGAATCCATCTCGAAAAGTCAAGCAAACAGTAGTCCATGGATTGAAGGACAATAAGGTGATTTCTATCCTTACTATCTGGAATTTCAATGTCTTACAGAATCATCATTTTTGTCGAGATCCCTCTTAAACATTCCAACTGATATATAATTGATACATAGTTTGACTTTTCACTGGGTTCAAATAGAGAGTTTTCAGTGGAATGGAATTAACTCCCAGGCAAGACTGCAGCTTTGGAAATTTTGTTACAGTCATAGATACAACTTACTATTTGTTTTAAGGAACTATTATTCTCAGTTTTCAAGTTATGCAGTTTTAGTCTTATTGAGAGTAGTGTACTGTGTGTTGACTCTTGTAATGGCATACTTGTTGCCTCCACCTCTTTAGGAACATATTCAAAAATATCTGGTCAGGCTAGTGTGAACTCACATTCCAGACTAGTAGCCATATTGTTCTGTTACAGGAAAAGAAACAGGATAGTATGACAATTTTAAAATTAACAAATTTATTGTTGAGGAAGCTCTTGTGGGCCAGAGATTCATTTATTCACAAACCATGTTAATATGTAAGCTTCAATACTCAAAATAAGTTCATTTTCCATATCTATGATTTTTAGCTCCTTTCGATTTGCCTCCAGTGTTAATACCTTCCTGCTTACAGTCCCATATTGTAAGTAGGACAGATCTGAGAGTATTCACTGTATGAGCTTTGCAGGATTGGGGACTTTATCACTTTAAAAAGATAGCAAAATATGTAACAAGAAAATATATTGTAGGCCTCTTCTACACTGTCACATAATCCAAGTTATCAAAGCAGAAAATCTAGTTTATGAATTTTGTTATGTTATATTTTAACCATGTTGATCAAGCTTGTCCCCATGTAAGCCACCCCGAGTTCCTTCAGGAAGATGGAGGTGGGGTACAAAAATAAAGTTATTGTTATTACCTACATTATCAGATTTGAACTGGATAATCTGAGTCTACACTGCCATATAATCCAGTTATACAGCCTTGTAGAAGGGGACCAAGATTCATAACGAGGACCAAAGTTTAGATGAGGATGTGAAGATAATACTAGATTATCTAGATTTTCATAAAAATGAAAACAACAAATGCCTCTGGATCAGATAGTCAGATTTGTAATCTATTTTATTCTAATAATGTCTGAAGATCCCTGATTTGCTAGGCAGAGAAGACTCTACAGGTGGCACTGTTGCCAATGAAAAGGAAAGGGCACACCCATGTTGAATTCTGCTCCCTTTTCCTGTAACATTTTATCAATTTAAACAATGATATAATGATGTTATGATATCATGATGCCACATGTAGTGATGTCATTGAAAATCAGTCTTAATAAAACACATATCACAAAACCTCTACTCTCTTCTCCATTTTTAAATATCACCAAACATCACAGAATTTGGGCACTTTTCTGGGTAGAGCAGAACTATGAAGTCATGGAGATTCATAGGATGAGACAGTCACATAACCCATTTTTGGCAGCTCATTTCAATGTTTTATATATTATCTATGCAGTTTCTGTTCCCTGGTGAATCAGGTCCAAATTGTTTGAATGACTCTTTTGAGGGTGTTGGATAAAGACAGATTTTCATGTGACTGACAACTGTGAAAATTGAAGTATCTATCTGCATGCCTCCTTAGTTGAGAAGATTACTTATAAACTGCTTTAAAAATCCTGCATGATGAAAGTGTAAAGCCTTCAGGCAATGAAGATAAGAGATGTAATTTGATGGGACTTACCTACAATGCAAGTTTACTTAATTGGTGCTGTAGCAGCAGGATAGTTCAGTAGGAAAAATAAAATAAAAGACTGCTATGGACTCCCATATCTAAATAGTTCTTTGGTTCTAAATGTTAATGTTGTCAATTTGGAAATTCAGCAAGTCTGGCTTGGACATTGTCCCCCCCCCCCCCCCCCCATCCCACCCCTCCTTTCCCTGTCATAGTGTAATAATGGGAGGTTTCAAGGGTTCTTAAACCAATTTCCCATTTCAATTGAGCTGGAAAACTGCGGTTCAACTCCTGACTTCTATATGGAATATCAATCCAGGATATCAAAACATAGTTCTAAAATTAAATGTCATTGTTGGTATTTTTCTTTTCATGTACATGGTTGGCTGGGTGATTTCTTTTTCCTGTAAACAACAACTTACAGTACACTTGCATTTTGACGAAACAGGGGCAGCTCTGTAACTCTGGCACAAACACTTACTGGCTTTGACATTTTAATATTCCCTGTGCCTGTCTTATCTTCACTGTGTTCATTTGTGCTCAAAAGGAGGAATGGGCACTCTGGAAAGGAAGGAACTGAAGATGAGAAAAGTATTTCATTAGACCTTCTTGACAGAGTTTGCCATAGACCTTTGCCGCAGGGCTGCTAACCAGATCTATGTGCAGGGGGAGGTGTGTTACATAAAAATAACACGTCAGTTTTCGGTTTTCTGGTTTTCCAATCATGATGGCTTTATCAATAAGAAGGGGAAACAACCCAACATGTTTGGATGTAGGCATTTATATACCACAAATGGAAAATGGGCAGTGAATTTAAGAATGTTATTATTATTATTTATCATATCAGAAGCAAACAGTTGTAATGTTGTGTGTTTTTTTAATTAAAAACCCAGAATTTAAAAAATGGCATTATTCTAAATGTCCTTTGACCAGTAGCTGGCCTCTGGTGTTGCTGTAAGAAGGTCCTCCATTGTGCATGTGGCAGGGCTCAGCTTGCATTGTAATAGGTGATCTGTGGTTTACTCTTCTCCACACTCGCATGTTGTGGACTCCACTTTGTGGCCCCATTTCTTAAGGTTGGTTCTGCATCTCATGGTGCAGCACCTTCCAAGTTGCCCAATCTTCTGTGTGCCCAAGAGGGAGTTTCTGATTTGATATCAACTGTGGGTTGAGGTTCCGAGTTTTAGCCTGCCACTTTTGACTCACGCTTGCTGAGGTGTTCCTGTGAGTATCTCTGTAGATCTTAGAAAAATATTTCTTGATTTAAGGCACTGGTATGCTGGCTGATATCTGAACAGGGGATAGGTCGGAAATGTCCATGGCTTGGTCTTTTCATTATTGGCTGCTACTTCCCAGCAGATGTCAGGTGGTACAATACTGGCTAAACAGCATAATTTCGCCAGTGGTGTACGGCACAGACATCCTATGATAATGTGGCATGTCTCCTTAAGAGCCACATCCACTGTTTTAGTATGGTAAGATGTATTCCACACTGGGTATATGTGCTGTGCAAATCCCTCCTCCAAGCCTGTTTGAACAGCCAGCAGCCACATTTAGTGATGAAGACCTGTTCAGGTTGCAACCGGAGCACAGCTGGATGACTTTCCTACTACCTCCTGACCACAAGGGAAGCTTCAATAATCAGAAGCCTCCTGTTGCAATTCTACATAGCAGCCTCACTCCAATGGTAACAAGGGGCTGAAATCCTTATTTCCTCTGCCACAGTCACCAACTGAACAAAAATATTGTCCAATGTGGCTGCTAGCAATTAAGATGGATTTGGAGGGTCAGGCCTGGAAAAGTCACGTAATTTAATACGTAACTACGTACTTACTAGTACTGTAAGATCTTACTGTATTTACTTTATTATTTTGACAAGAATTCTTAGCTCTTTATAATGGAGAAAATTGATCACCATGGTCAATTGATCATTTGACCCATCTCACCCAACCTAAACAATTCCTATTCTGTGAGAAGTGGAGTAAATTTAATTTGAGATTTCCTGTTCCATTTAAGGTTTGGCCAGAACACCCTAGAGTTAGTGTGGCCTAGGAAGAGGAACTAATGTCATGGATTTCCAGGGGAGAAGAGAAAATTGGAAGTGAAAGAGTCTGATAGTCTGCCCTCAACCCTTGAAGTGGATAAGATGTCATGGTATAGTGTTGTTCTGAGGGCCCTTTGATACTGCCCAAAATGTGAGAGGAATTGGTATTTAAAATTCCAATTCCACTTGTATTTTGGGCCACACAGGGAACCAAACCTCTGCCTTTCTGGCTGGGAGATAAGCAGATATTTATTTATTAATTTATTATTTATCTCTGGTATTTATATCCCGTCTCTTCTCTACCCCGGCAGGGGGACTCAGGATGGCTTACATAGGCAGCAATCTGATGCCATTACATGAACAATGAATACAATAACCATTTAACATAACCATTAACCATTAAAATCCATAAAATAAATAGAATACATAAGTCATTAATTAACACTCATTTGATGACTGTGCAATGCTGTGCAAATCCCTGTGAAGTCATCAAATGAGTGAAACTCTGTTGCCACTCGGATCCATCAAGCCAACCTTGACTGAACTGCAACAACATGTGAATTCAAAGGGAGCTTGAACAAAGGTACGGTACTTATGATATGCAAAATATTCCATATAATTCTGTATTGCCTATTGTAATAGTCTTTAATTTGGTCCTCCAGATGTTTTGGACTTCAACTCCCAGAAGGCCCACTAGTATGGCCAATGATAGACAAGGATTCTGAAGTATACTATCTAGCACATCCAGAGAACCAGATTTGAGAATCACTGAGTATTGTTTAAATCAGGAGTATCTCCAAAACCTACCTAGGGCCCTTCCACACAGCCCTACACCCCAGAACATTAAAGCAAAAAACCCCACACCATCTGAGTGTGGACTCAGATAACCTAGTTCAAAGCAGATATTGTGGGATTCTCTGCCCTGACACACTGGGATACAGGGCCATGCGGAAGAGCCCATAGAAATACCAGAAACTTATTTTTTTAATGCAATGTGTGTTACCTGTAATTGAGTCCAAATCAAGCCTTAACAACACTTGCTCGACTAAAATTCCTTCGCAAAACCAAAAGAACGACAACATAATGCCACAATAAATAAGGTTGCCATTGGAGTCCAATACCTACCCATGTCAATCCATTTCCTATGCCACATTATGTGGCTGTTTAGATGAGGCCTGAGTGAAATCTGGGGATAAAGGGACTAGCAATAGCCATTTTGCCTATTGATTCAAGTCAAAATAATGTTGCATCAAGGAATAGCATTGTTCCATGGTTTTCTGTGGAATTAAAATGGCACTATTTGGAAATAGTTCTCAACACTGGCAGTACCAAATTCTAACTTTCCCAGCTTTCCTTTAAAAGCTGGAAATAAGCAAGAACTTTTCAAAATGAGAGAATTACAATTCTGAAAACTGTTACTGGAATTGTGCTCAGCACTACCTGACTCATCTTTTCACACACAATTGTAGACATGAACTGTTTCTGTCCCAGCTTAATTGGCCTGCTCTATCTTTGAAGAGATGCTGTTAGTCATTTTCATTATGAAAGAGCAATTCAATGTTCTGCTAAAATTCTAAGATTGTCCATATTGTTCCATTAAATGTTATTACATATGGCACCATTCTTATTATCCACATAATGCTGGGTATCTTTATTTTCTTGTGTGTGTGTGTGTGTGTGTGTGTGTATGTGTGCGCACGACAGAGAGAGAGAGAGAGAGAGAGAGAGAGAGAGAGAGAGAGAGAGAGAATACTGTTCTGTAACTTTACTTGCAATTGTCCATTTCTGAAATGTGTGTTGCTCTGAGCTACAGTAAAAGGATGGTGCACCCACAACCCAGAAAGGTGGTCCACCCACAACCCGGAAAGGTGGTCCTCCTATTCCTCCTTTGTCTTCTTTTCCTTCAGGACCTGGATGAAAAAAATTCAGATTATTCATATACACATGCATAATGCCTCAAAATGTTATGCATTTTAGCAGCTAATACTAGGTATGGTGATTATTTGAAAATTTATTAGTTTGTCTGTTTATTTATTGAATACGTACTCCATCTTTCTTCCAGAAAAAGAGAATTCTGTATTACTGAAATATTGAATCCTTTTGAAGGTATAATATTATTTGGAAAAAATGCAAAATGTTGGGGGGATACTTTGTATTTTTTTTATTTAAAAAAACTCCTGAGAAAGAGAAGAAGGAGAAGTGAACCTGACTCCCAATGAACTGGGGCTTTTATGGACTCTTTATAAAGGATTAATTTAATTTTGGATGTGAATTCATCTTTATCTGTTTATTTTTTTCATCTTTAACAGCCAAGTGATGGTCGTAGCCAGGATTTTGATTCGAGTTTGATTCGGGGCTGAATCTGAGAATGGTGATCAGATCATGATATAAATACACATAGCAGTTTAAATAATGTACCAGTAAGGCCTTATCGTGGACCACCCTGAGAATTTGGGGGGGGGAGCTGAAGCCCCCAAGCCCCCCTCCCCCTGGCTACATGCCTGCCAAGTGATAATACTTAGAGATAATTGTGCCTGTTGATTTTGGCCACTACATGTGATAAGAATTTCATTTTGCACCATTTAACATGAAAGAGGTTCTGTCACAGAACTACAACTTTGCAAGTGTGTCAAATTTGTATGGGAGGAGTTGACATTAGAAATAGATTGTGTTTTGCATGAATAATCAACTGGCAGTGTTTGCACAGATTAAGTATCAAGCTACAAAATTTTGCACAAAAATAAAACAGCTTTACAGAAACATTATATTATGCATGGATGTTGCTGTTTTCTCAATAGAAGGATGGATCTTTCAAAGTATATTGTCCAAACTAAAATTGCTGCAAACTATATTTGTAACAGAAGAAAACTTCTGAAATTTCTAATTGCTTCTTTTAAGAATAAGTTTAGTGATTATGTGCATTTCTAGTTACATTACACCCAGTGATATGACAGAAGGGCAGAACGCTGATCTATGAAGCAGGGATAGCATTTATAAAGTTATTTTGGATTACAACTCCCAGAATCTCTTAGCCAGCACAGAAAATACCCTGAAGTAACCTCCCCTATGTAGAGTCATATTTATACTTACACAATTGACGGGCCACTTATCCCAGTATTGACTATTGTATTGATTGGAAGAGGCAGTCTGAAGTCTCAACAGATATATTCTTTAGTTCTTCAACTTGAAATATTTTAACAGGGGACACCATGGATTGAACTTGACACATGGCACAATTTTTACTCCATCCCAAAGCATTGCCAAAATTAGAAAGACAATTACTGACCAAAGTTTTTTTTAAAAAACCAGAGATGATAATTTGCCACTGGGTAATTGAATGTGCTTACCTATTCACGGTGCACTTTAATGACCATTTGGTCATTGCCAAACTAGCCTATTCTTCAATGGGGATGTTAAGGATGGTGACTTTTCCACAGATTATAACTTGCCTAAAGCATTGCACTTGGCTGCAGACAGAGTCTCTTAATTTTGTCTGCTCGTTGAGATAGAAAAAGGAGAAGATTAAATGATATTCTTAATAGTAAAGCTACTATTTGAGGGATGGAAATATTTTATATGTTTACTGACTCAGAAATCCAAGAGTTATTCAAGAGTAAGAAGTGGGGAAATATTTCTACAGGAGCATCTTCAGAAAATGTGATACTTTAAGAAAAATATTATTGAGTGGTTTATTATAATGATTTATTTTCATATCCTTAGACCACCACTTGTTAAGAAAGTAAGTCCATGGTGCTTATGGTTTAGAGATATTTTCAGTACTCCTAAAAGCCTATCCAAACACATGAGGAAGCTGTCAATTTTTTTTGGGATGAATCGCTTCAGTGTGTGGGAGTAAGGGCTGTTCCTGTGGGTGGTCCCCTACCAAGCATAGGGGCTGGAGGCCTGCCATCGCCACGGATAACAACGAGGAGCACCGGCCAAGGGCCAGTCCAACCAGCTCCTACAGCACTCCCAAGGACTCAGATGGAGGTCACCAGTGTTGCTCCGAGGGAATGGGACAGAACCCCTCATCGTGAGGCGAGACCACCCCCAAACCGGAGACTTTCACTGACTCCCTTCAGGACAATCGAAGGGTGATATGAACACCACAAACCACCCTCCCCCTGAGGTGGCAACTGCCAAGTTGGGAAGTGGTGGATATAGATCTAGGACTTTTTGGGGGGCAAGTTTCAACAATTGGAGTAATAGAGACCCAGTGGACTCCTCCAACTTGTTCCCCCAACCCCGAGAGTGGCAGGGCCAAGGCCCGGCTGAGCAAGACAGACGCCCCCACCCTTTTCGGAGGGTGGGCAGGGAACCGGACACCTAGTTGGGCCGTCAAGAGGGGACGGGCAGGGGCGGGCAATTCGCGTGATCTCGGTAGGGGTAATAGGGACGGTAGCCGTAGGCCTTATGAGAGAGAGAGGAGGAGCCGCGGTATGGCTCGCCTCCCTCTGACCTACGTGCTATCCCGGGCACGCAGATGGTGGGCTCCCAACTTCCTCTCCTCCAACTCTGATCCTGGCCAACGCTAGATCCGTCCGAAATAAATCAGGGACTATTAGGGACCTCCTCCTGGAAAAGAGAGCCGACCTTGCCTGTCTCACTGAGACATGGCTACAGGAAGGAGATGATGTCATCTTGCAGGAGATTGCATCCCCAGGGTTCGTGGTCAGTCATCAGACGAGGACAGAGAGGCGGGGGGGAGGGGTGGCCATTCTCAGCCGAGACACTATTAATCCCAGGACGATTCAGACGGCGAACATCCCTGGGATGGAGTGTGCGGGCCTGGTGTGGGATTTGGGCGAGAGCGTAGCCTTCCTGTCGGTGTACCGTGCACCCGACGCACCGTCAGGAAGCCTGCCTGCTGCTGGAGGTGGTTGCGGAGTGGGCATTGAGGTTCCCTAAACTCATTGTTTTGGGGGACTTCAATGTCCACGCCGACACCACCTCCCCGTCAACAGCAGCCATGGACCTAGTGTCCACCATGGAGGCACTAGGACTCTCGCTCTGTAAGACCGGCCCCACGCATCATGCAGGACATACATTAGACCTAATCTTCGCCGCCGAATTCAGGTGATCCTAACCTCCATGATGGAGGTTCCATGGTCGGATCACAAGGTCCTGGAAGTCAGGCTGGGACTCGCCCCCCCCCGGTAAGGGTGCAGAACCTATTTTGGTTCGCCCGAGGAGACTTATGGAACCCACTAGGTTCCTGAATGCTCTAAGGGACTGGGAACCCTCCAGCGACTCGGTCGACGGGCTAGTGGAACATTGGAATAACAACCTTTCCGCGGCCCTAGACGAGATCGCCTAGAGCGTTCTCTCCTTCCCCGTAGTAATCGCTCGCCATGGTACACAGAGGAGCTGCGGGCGATGAAACGGAAAAAGGAGACAACTAGAGGACATGTGGCGGCGTCTCCGTGACGGCGTCGAAATCAGCTTATAAACAATTTAAGGAGGTTTATGAGCAAGCTATCAAGGAAGCAAAAGGCCCATTATTCTTCCTTGATAGAGTCAGCCAGCTCACGCCCAGCCCAATTATTTAAGGTAATTCGGTCACTGACAACAATCCCAACTGTCCCAAAAGATAGGGGTTTGGCTCCAACGGCTGAGGCCTTTCAGAGCTTTTTTGCTGACAAGATTTCGACCCTCCGCCGGGACATTCCTGCCACTCTTGATACAGTTAGTGAACTCGAGACTCCGCCGCCACTCGGTGGGCCCACCTTCACCCGTTTTCTACCGCTGGACGCAGCAGCTGTCGATGGGCTACTGACTGCAGCTAGACCAACTACTTGCTCCCTCGACCCGTGCCCCTCCTGGCTGGTTAGATCCTGTCGGGAGGGCCTACGTGGCCCCCCTGGGCACGATCTTAAATAGCTCCCTTGAGCAAGGAGTCTTCCCAGGGGGATTAAAAGAGGCTATGGTAAGACCGCTGCTGAAGAAGCCGAATTTAGACCCTTCGGCTCCCTCCAATTACCGGCCTGTTTCCAACTTGCCCTTCCTGGGCAAGGTGATTGAGAGGGCAGCAGCGGATCAGCTGCAGCAGTTCTTAGAAGACACAGCTGGATTTGATCCCTTCCAGTCCGGCTTCCGTATTGGGCACGGGACGGAGACCGTGCTTGTCGCCATTACAGACCAACCGCCGCCAGCTGGACCAGGGTGGATCGGCACTGCTTGTCTTGTTAGATCTGACAGCAGCATTCGACACCGTAGATCATGCATTGTTGACCCACCGCCTATCCGCTCCCGGAGTCAGGGGACTGCCCTTAAATGGGTGGCCTCCTTTTCTCGGGATCGGGGACAGCGTGTGGAGGGGGCGGGATGGTCTCAGGCGGCTCCCACTTAACTGTAGGGTCCCCAGGGGCCATTCTCTCCCCCTTATTCAACGTTTATATGCGCCCCTGGCCCAGCTGGCCCGCGACTTTGGTCTGGAGTGTTATCAGTACGCTGATGACACCCAGCTTCTGCTGCGAATGGACGGCAGGCCGGACTCCGTACCCGATTGTTTCCATCTGTGCCTTGAAGCCGTGACTGGTTGGCTGCGTGCCAGCCGGCTGAAGGTGAACCCATCGAAGACGGAGATACTGTGGCCCGGTCGGCCTGGGCTGGATGAGTGCCGGCTGCCTACCCTGGACGGCGAACGGCTTAACCCATCGCCGTCAGTTAAGAGCCTGGGGGTGGTGCTAGACTCCTCGCTGACCATGGAGGCCCAGGTCTCCATGGTCAGCAGGACTGCATTTTACCACCTCCGACAGGCTAGGCGGCTGGCCCCTACCTGTCCAGGACGGACCTGGCCACGGTGATCCAAGCGACGGTCATCTCGAGGTTAGACTACTGTAATGCCCTCTACGTGGGCCTTCCTTTGTCGACGATCCGGAAACTCAAGCTAGTGCAGAATGCCGCATTCGCTTGCTGGCAGGAGTGCCAGCAAGGGAGCATATTACACCTACCCTTCGGCAGCTGCACTGGCTTCCTATTGAGTACCGGATCGCCTTCAAAGTGTTGGTTCTGACCTTCAAGGCCCTGCACGGCCTGGGGCCTGCGTACCTGAAGGACCGCCTTACCCCGTATGTTCCCCCCGAGATCACTGCGCTCAGATGAGCAGAATCTGTTGCAAGTTCCATCAGTCCGCTCCTGCCACCTATCGACGACCAGACAGAGGTCTTTCTCTGTAGCGGCACCAGGGCTCTGGAATGCCCTCCCGGAGAGTGCCCGAGCCATCTCGGAATTGGGCCCATTTCGGAGGGCATGCAAGACGGCCCTCTTTGGCTGGCCTTCAATTAAGTGCCCGAGGCGACAATGTACACTGTATGCCCTCTTAACCCATGCTCTGACCTTTGTAACTGTTTTAATGTGGCTTTTGTGTTTTGGTTTTATGTTTTATTGACTGTACTGGCCGCATGCCGCATGTTGCGCTGTGCTGTCGGTGTAATTTTATGTGATCCGCCCCGAGCCTGCCGGGAGGAGCGGAATACAAGAATGAAATATAAATAAATAAATAAATAAATAAATTTCTCTCTCAAAATTCTGCTTCACGATCCTGGCACAGTTTTTCAATTAATGTAATCATTCAAAATTCCAAATTTTCAAAATATCTTCATTTTTTCTGCTAGCTTTTTACATTTCTGACTTCTGCAAGGAAGAGTACTGAGATCGAAAAATTCCCCAGATTGCTTTCTCTTAAATTATTCCTTCACACTGCTTTTTACTGTCTCTTCCCCCATGTAAATGCAGGTCAGGAAGGCAGTAACTGGTCATCTTTTGCTGAGTGCTTTAAGCTTCACAAATAAGTTCCCTACATTGCTGTTCTTTTGTATGAGAAGTTGGGGGACATAATTGAAAAACACAAAGAAAAAAGGAGCAATGAGCTTTGGTAAATTTTTCTGCCTAGATAAAAGCTTTATGATGCAAGAGATACACCAGCAAAATCTGCTCTCCCAGGCTGGTTCGACATAGGGGAAAAGTCAGCTCCAACGCAGAATTAAAAAACCTGGGTCAGGGTGGACTTCTGCCCCCACGCTGGCTTGAAAAACCCGCTTTTGGTGGGGTGAATCTAGATGTCCTCCCAGAACCTTTGTTTGGATGCCTCAGGTAAAAGTCAGAGAGGGACCACATTTTGGGTGCTGTATGGATGTGCCCCCACCTACCAGCCATACAAGGACTCAATTGTAATGGGTGCATTTCATTGGTTGCTGCAACATAGCACAAGAAACACTTCAGGGATCTTCCTGCTTTTCCCCCTTCAATCCCTCTTTCCATCTCTCTCTCATTCAGAAATCTGAATTCCAAGAGGTTTCTCTGCTGCCATAAAAATAAATCCATGCATTCCTTCTCCCCCAGACAGGGAAAAGACCCGGTATCTCCAGAGTTTCCCCCCAATATTTTCTTTTTTAAAAAATGGAGTGGGCAGGAACTTCACTTGCTGGTGTGATAAATCTGAAAATGGATTATTTCAGGAGAAAAGGCAAGAAAGAACAATATGTGATAAGAAATGACAAACGGAACTTTATGCTTTGTAATGCTATAGGACTAAATGCCATTATGACCCCCCGTGGGATAAGGTTCTAGGACACTCAACAAATGTCTGAGTTCTAATGTTGGTGAGATGATGGCTAAGAGAGGGATATTTAAAGTCAGATATTCCCTCCTGATGTACATTGTCTTCTTCTACACTTGAAAGGGGGATTCAGAACCTCTTATGATTCCTGGGACACAGGAACATGGACGAATTGTCTCCCACTAAAATTATTGCCTCCATTCCAAAATGGAAGTCCATAGGTCTAATTTAAGGAAGGTATGGGATGCTTAATGTGAGCCAGCATGATATAGTGATTTGAGTGTTGGACTGGGGTTCTGGGAGAGTAGAGTCCTGTTTGGTCATGGAAATCCACTTCATTTCCTTGGACAGGTCTCATTCTCAGAACTTAAGAGGTAGGCAATGGCAAGCCACTTCTGAATAATCTTTTCCAAGGAATCTCCATGATAGCTTGTCTTAGCGTTGCCATTATTGGAAATGACTTCAAAGCTACAACAGTAGCCAGATTTTGCTCTTGTGCCACATGCAGTCTAAGCTATTTTGCCTCTTAGGAAAAGGAAAAATTTCTATGTAATGAAGCTGAGTGAACCAGCAGTTCAAATTTACATGAAGACTGAAAATGGATAATATTTTTAACCATACCTGATACATAGCAAAATTCAGCTTTGTCTTTCAAGGGAAGACAATACCAAGAAATTCAGACAATAATAACATGTCCTATAACACTTGCAATGTAAACTGTGTAAGTCGCCTAGATCACCTTGGTGGAGGGTGACTCATAAGAAAAAAAGTTGAGTTGAGTTGAGTAGAGCAAAGTAGTTGCCTCAGTATTACAACAGCCCATTCCTGATATACACAGAATACAAAATGGTTTTAATGTTTTATTGTTTTACTGTACGGCAGCATGACCATTCCATGTCGCCGGTTTATATGTTGTGATCCGCCCCGAGCCTGCAGGGAGGAGCGGAATACAAAACCAAATAATTAATAAATAAATAAATAAATAAAAATCCAAAAATGTAGGGAGAATTATGACAGTGCCATTAACATTCAGTGATTTTTTAAATTGAATATCAAAGTATCATATAATCATAGAGATGGAAGAGATCCCAAGGGCTAGCAAGTCCAACCCCCTGCCATGCAAGAATACACAATCAAGGTACTTTTTACAGATGGCTGTCCGGCCTATGTTTAAAAAGAGGCTCCACTACACTTTGGGACCAAATGTTTAACTGTTGAACAGATCTTACCATCAGGAAGTTCATCAATTGCTCCATGCCCTATTATTTAGAGTGGCAGAAAATGATATTTTTCCTGATTTTATGTGACATTATTTCAAATATTTAAATGTGGGTATCATATCACCTTCCCTAAGCTGCTTCTCCTACACTTTTGACCATTTTACTCACACTCCTCTGGACACCTTCCAGTTTGTCAATATCTTTCTTGAATAGTGGTGCCCAGAACTGGGCACAGTATTCAGGTGCACTTCAGCACTCTGATCAAAGAAAAATAGAGCCGTAGTATCCCATTGTATTACAAAGGAAAATTAAAAAAATAAAGTTTAAATATGTGGTACAAAACCGAATACTCTCCTCCCACCCACCCACCTACCTATTAGCTATTTAATCTTAGCATCAGCAACTGCATTATGTACACTGAAAAGTGGGGGCTGTATTTCATTTCCTTTGGTATAAATTAGAGCAACTCCCCTGAAGTTGGTGAAATAGCTCAAGATTTATGCCTGTGTCATTAAAGGCACAACTGGCCCATTATGATTTCATTATGGTGATGCATGTGGTGCTGTAGGAGACCCAATTAAAAACTATCACTGCTTATAGGCTAAAAAGACAAATGCTTACAAGATTTACCCAGCTGCTCCAAGGGAAATTGTAACTTGTAAGATGGTAAAAGTTCATGATTATTATTTTTTTCTTTTTGTTATAATTTCCTTTCTCTGTGGTGGTTAGTTCTAATAAATTAATAAAGGCTAGTTTCTAGACCATTAGGAAAGGCTCAAGAAGGATTCTAGGTCAGGGCCCATGTATACAGGCCTGAAAACCCAGTAGAAAATGGAATATAAAAGGGGGGGGGTTCAAAACACACACCAATAATGCACACTTGATTGTGGGACTGCATGAAAAACACATGACAAAAAGGTTTGCATAAAATCCAGTTTTGGGTGGAAAAGGTGCTGCTATGAAGCACTGTATATTTCAGCCCTTAAAATCCTGAAACAGCTGATGGAAGGATGTAAACAGATGGTTCCACGTACACACAGGTATCTAAGGCCACTTCTACACCGCTGTATAAAATCCACATTATCTGCTTTGAACTGGATTATATGGCAGTGTACGCCAAGATAATCAAAATCAGATAATGTGAATTTCCTGCTTTGATAAACTGGATTATCTGGCAGTATAGAAGGGCCCTAAATGGAAACACAAGAAGAAAGCAATAACCATGAAAACTCTCTCCAACTGTTCCCTTCTTCTCATTTCTTATGTATTACTGAAAGGAAACAGAGCTTCAAATTACACAGCCCACACCAGCATGTCACAGGCAAGTGACCCCAAAGGGAAATGGGGTTCAAGTAGGCAAACCTGGAGACACCAGGAACAGGGGTGAAGAGACACAATGACAGACAATCTGTTTGTGCAGATTTTATTATATTCACATTGGAGCTGCAAGTTTGACAAAAGGATTATGAGGTGCAGCACATCTAGGAGAGAAATTCAGGAACACATTGAAAGACAACTACCAACAGATTTCTCACTGTACCTTTTGGGGTTCCCTTCAGGTCTCATTAACCAAATATTTCTAGATACCATGTGACCATAGTTCTGTGTCTTGACTCTCCTTGTGTTATCCTATTTCCTTACGCTGGATTAAACAGCTTTCAGATAATGTAGGATTTCCTGCCTTGATATTCTGGGATACAGGGCTGTGTGAAAGGGCCCTGGGAGAATATTATCCAGATGTACAGAGCCACTGGTCCCACCATCCCTCAGCACTGGAGAGACTAGCTGGAGGTGATGCATATCCAAAATCTAAAACACACATGAAGAACTGAGGTAGGATATGATGTGAAAAGCTTGAGACCTTTGAAAGTTTCAACTTCTTGCAATAACCCGAGTCCCTATCTACACTGCCATATAATCAATTTGAACTGCATTATAATGGTCAATGTAGACTCATATACTGCAGATTGAATTTCAGTGAGCTGGAGTATATGGCTCTACACTGCCACATAGGTAAAGGTTGTCTCTTGACATTAAGTCCAGTCGTGTCAGACTGGAGGTTGGTGCTCATCTCCATTTCTAAGCCGAAGAGCTGCCCATAGACAGCTCCAAGGTCATGTGACCAGCATGACTGCATGGAGCACCGTTACCTTCCCGCTGGATTGGTACCTAGTGATCTACTCACATTTGCATGTTTTCGAACTGCTAGGTTGGCAGAAGCTGGGGTTGACAGTGGAAGCTCATGCCGCTCCCCGGACTCGAACCTGCGGCCTTTCAGTCAAAAAGCTCAGCAGCTCAGTGGGTTAACCTACTGTGCCATCGGGGGCTCCAATACACTGCCATAGAATCAAGTTCAATGCAGTTAATCTTCATTCTGAAACAGGATTATGTGACAGTGTAGATGGGGCCTAAGTTACATGACTAACCAGGCTAAACAAAGCTAAAGTCAAGTTGCCTTGTCAAAGGTAATTCCATATTAACTTAATCTACTTCCCTCCATTTTTCAACCATATCTTAGTTAGGACATGTGATCACTTTAACTGTGGATTTTTTTTTAAAGAGTGGTACTCACATACTACTTACTGGAATGTAGCTAAAACTTTGCATACAATTTTGCAATTATATTTATGTGATGTTCTTGCTCTGGCAATTATCTTTTTTTAGTGCTAGATGTGGTCCAACATCTAATTTTCCATTATTTCCTTGAGAGTGATGTGATGGATGAATGATTCTATTAGAAACATAGCATCCTTCAAGGAAACTGATTCAACCCTTCCCTTGCTCCTTCCAATAGCCAGGCCCGGATTAAGACCTTTTGGCACCCTAGGCCACACTTTGGAATTACGCCCCCTTTAAGCCAACTTCTACCGCACCTCCTCCCCCTCCCACATCACTCAGACCCACACTAAAAATAAAACCTTATCTTCTCCTTTGATCTTCAAAACGTGTATTGCTGATTATTTTTTTGTATTGAGGGAAAAAGTGAAAGGAAGGGTGGATAGGAAGAAAGGAAGAGAAGAAAGGGAAGAAGGAAAGGAAAGTAAGAAAAGGAAGGAATGAAGGAAGAAGGAAGGAGAGGAAAGAAGGAAGAGGGAGGAGGGAGGGAGAAGGAAGAAAAGGAAGGAGGGGAGGAAACAAGGAGAAGGGAGGAAGAAAAGGAAGGGATGAAAGGGGGAGGTGAGAGAAGGAAAAAGTGAAAAGAAGGGTGAATAGGAAGAAAGGAAGAGAAGGAAGAGAAGGAGGAAAGTAAGGAATGAAGGAAGAAGAAGGGAGAGGAAATAAGGAAGGGGAGGAGGGATGGAGAAGGAAGAAAAGGAAGGAGGCCCAAGTTGGCCCAGGCCTTATGTAGAGGCCCCATTGTAGCACAGCAGTTCTCGTTCGTGCCTGGAGGGCAAGGAATAGGTCCTGGGGTTCCTTTAGCATTAGGGCCTGCAGCAGCAGAGGTGGATTCGGAGGATGAGCTAGATGACTGGGGTGAAGCGCAGGGCCCTTCGGATGGGCCGCAGTCTCCCACAGAGAGCTTGGCATGGGATGAAATGTGCTTTGGGCCCAGCTTAGATTCTGATCACCAGGTGGAGATGGGAAGCAGCGAAGGGAGTTATGAGCACCAGGAGCCCGAGAATGTAAACATGGACGAATCCGAGTGGGAAAGTGCCAGGGAGGAAAGTTCTCAGGAAGATAGCGACACAGCTGCCGAGAGGCAAGGTCGCTCCTTCGATAGGGAGACGAGACATCGAGTCTAGCAGGAGGGCTTGGTCGAGGGTCCTAGACCGACCGAGGTCCGTGAGCAGAGATTGGAGACGAAGGAGCCTAGAGCGTCGCGGACCTCGGCCGACGGATTAAGTATAGGGTCCGTGGGAACGCATCCTCAGTTCTCCGGCCACGTCTTCCCTGAATAGGCGCGAAGCGGAGTGGGACCACAAGCCAGCAGTGGTCATCAAGCCTTGCCTTGCATTTGCCTTGTTTCTTGAGCCGCAGCGGTTTGCGGAACCTTGCCCTGTTTCCTGATTCGCATTGAATTGCGGAACCTTGCCCTGTTTCCTGATTCGCATTGAATTGCGGAGCCTTGCCACGCTTCCAGCTTATTTGCTACGTTACTTTGGACTACTTGCTTATTACCTTTTGGACACTTGCATATTATTGGACTATTTACTCTTTGGAACTGTTTTCATACTCAATAAAGTAGTTAGCCTTCAGTACGTCTCTGTGTGTGTGATTAAGGGGCCCGCCAGGTCCGTGATCGTGACAGCTGGCCGGAGAACTCCAAGAACCCCTTATCACACCACGGGACGCCGCTCGGGACGCCGCAAGAAGCGCTCCACGCCAGTGGCCGCCATGGCTAATTTGACCGATGCCCAAGTGCAAGAGTTGCAACGAGAATTGGGTGAGCTGCGGACCCGGGCTGGACGGCACCCGGGGGTGAGCCCACCTGGCCGCTTTAGTGGTAATCCGGCCCAGGTGGAGGTTTTTGTTTGCCAAGTGGAACTTTATTTGGAGCAACGCCCCAACGAGTTCGCCAACGATCGAGCCCGGGTGGTTTTTGTTTCAACCTGATGGAAGGGACAGCGGCAACGTGGGCCACCGTGTGATCCGGCGCAGTCCCCCATACAACACGCTGCGGCTTTCCTAGACGCGATCAGGGCGACCTGGGGCTCCCGTCAATGAAGAGCTCGCCGAGAGGGATTTGGCCCGGCTGACGAGCAAGGATCTATCCCTGTCCCAGTACATCTCCCGTTTTCGAGTCCTGGCTTCCCAGACACAGTGGGGTCTACCGGCGTTGCGGTATCACTACATTGCGGGACTGTCTACGGAACTGCAACAGGAGATGTTAAAACACCCCCGGCCCGCGGATCTAGAGGCCGCCATCACCTTGAGCCTTCGTATGGAAGCAGGACTGCAGACCAGGAGGCGGTGGGACAAGGGCGTGATGGAGAAACCGGTGGCACGGAAGGAAGGGGCTGGACAGTTTCAACCCCGGCAATTGCCAGTGCCGGCCGGCCCGGATGACCCGGAACCCATGCAGTTGGGAACAGTTCGGCCCAAAGTGGACCAGGCGGAGAAGGCAGTTAGCCTTCAGAACGTCTCTGTGTGTGTGATTAAGGGGGCCCGCCAGGTCCGTGATCGTGACACCCATTTGCCCAGCGTCCCCCTTCCTCTCAGTCTTACCCCCCCCCTTTTACCTGCGATATTTAATATTTTTAAGGGTCTTCGGCGATTTTAAGTTTTTTTGGTTCAGACAAAACTATGTTGGATTCCATTGTTATGTTATAGGTTTTAAATTGTAATCCGTATTGTTTTTAGTGCTTTGAGCCACTTTTATTTTTCATTTATTTATTTATGTATTTCTATCCCGTCTCATCTCTCCATATGGAGACTCAAAGCGGCTGACCATCAAAAACATTACTACTTAAAATATACAAATATCTATCTATATCTGTATATATATAATAAAAATTGATTCCTGTTTTCTCCTCCCCCTCAGCTTTTAGAAAACGGCTGCCTGGCAATCGGCCTTTAAAAGTTACCAAACACCAGCAGGGCAGGCCAGTACTTTGAACTGGGTTTTTGAGTCCACACTCATAATCTGGTTCAAAGCACAAAGCATGGGATTTTATTCACATGTGTGCAAAGGAACTCACATAACCCAGGGCCAGGCATGTAGCCCGGGGGGGGGGGGCTAAGGGGGCTTCAGCCCCCCCCCCGAAATTCTCAGGGTGGTCCGCGAAAAGGCCTTACTGGTACATTATTTAAACTGTTATGTTTATTCATATCACGATCTGATCACCATGCTCATTATATCCCACATTAATGGGGTTATTGGGATAACAATACAAAAGGTTTGCTCTTCCACCCAGTCTCAGCCCCCCCCCGAACCAAACTCAGCCCCCCCCCCCGAAACAAAATCCTGACTATGGCCCTGCCCAGGGCCCTTGCACACAGGCTATAACACTGAATATTAAAGCAGCACTTCGCACACAGAGGACCAATGGCCAACTTTACAACCTGGTGCGGTTAAGGGCAGGATTGGCCACAAATGATGGGATTTGCAGTACCTTCACTTGATTCATTTCCCACAGAACATTTCAGCCCCTACAAATCACAGACCATGCTCAAACTTGGCACACAGAGTACCCATGACCCACTCCACATCCTACTGTAGTTTGGAGGAAGGGCAGACCATGGATGATGAGACTTGAAGTACCTCCAATCACTTCCCAAGACCACTGCAACCCTCATCCACTGACAGATCAAGACCAAACTTGGCACACAAAGCCTCCATGGCCCACTTTACATCCTGGTGCAGATTGGAGGAGGACACACCATGCTTGATGGGATTTGAAGTACCTTCACTCACTTTCCAAGACTGCTCCAAACCTAATCCAATGACTGATCAAGACCAAACCTGGCACACAAAGCCCTCATGACCCACTCTACATCCTAGTGCAGTTTGTGTGGGACGGACCACAGATGATGGGACTTGAAGTACCTTCATTCAATTCCAGAGAGCACTGTGACCCTCATGCAATGACCAATCCAGACCAAACTTGGCACACATGGCCCCCATGACCCACTCTACACCCTGGTGCAGTTTGAAGTGAGATGGGCCATGGATGATGGGACTTTGCAGTACCTTCACTTGATTCATTTCCCACAGAACATTTCAGCCCCTACAAATCACAGACCATGCTCAAACTTGGCACACAGAGTACCCATGACCCACTCCACATCCTACTGTAGTTTGGAGGAAGGGCAGACCATGGATGATGAGACTTGAAGTACCTCCAATTACTTCCCAAGACCACTGCAACCCTCATCCACTGACAGATCAAGACCAAACTTGGCGCACAAAGCCTCCATGGCCCACTTTACATCCTGGTGCAGTTTGGAGGAGGACACACCATGCTTGATGGGATTTGAAGTACCTTCACTCACTTTCCAAGACTGCTCCAAACCTAATCCAATGACTGATCAAGACCAAACCTGGCACACAAAGCCCTCATGACCCACTCTACATCCTAGTGCAGTTTGTGTGGGACGGACCACAGATGATGGGACTTGAAGTACCTTCATTCAATTCCAGAGAGCACTGTGACCCTCATGCAATGACCAATCCAGACCAAACTTGGCACACAGAGCCCCCATGACCCACTCTACACCCTGGTGCAGTTTGAAGTGGGATGGGCCATGGATGATGGGACTTGCAGTACCTTCACTCACTACATGAGACCACTTTGACCCTCATGCAATGACCAATACAGACCAACCTTCCTTTCCTCCATCTCTCCCTCCCTCCCTCCTTCCTTTCTTTCCTCCTTCCCCGCTCCCTTTCCTTGGCGTCCGCTTCACCTTCTTCCCTCTTTGTCTCCTTCTTCCCTCCTCGCAGTGGTTGGTGCCAGAGAAACAGGGCAATGGTGGGGGCAACGAAGGGAATGGAGGAAAAGGAAAAAAACAGAGGGAAAGGCAGAAATGGCGGGGAGGAGAGCCCGGACATGTGCGAAGTGGCCAAACAGCTGGGCGATCTCCAAGGCCCTGCCAGCCGGAAGCCGAAAGTGGAATGTTTTTTTGTTGTTGTGCTCTTGGGTGGGAGTGGGGGAGAGGGTCCTCTCTCTGTCAGGAGAGCTGGGCCTTGTCCCCATGGAGACGGGCCCCCTCGTGCCTGCCCCGCCC
Source organism: Anolis apletophallus (assembly GCA_030556195.1). Taxonomy (NCBI): domain Eukaryota; kingdom Metazoa; phylum Chordata; class Lepidosauria; order Squamata; family Anolidae; genus Anolis; species Anolis apletophallus. Next base: position 22,022,603 of record JARBWK010000010.1, on the reverse strand, counting down.
CTCGCCTCCTCCCCCGACCAAAGACTCTCCCTAAGTGCACGCCCCCTCCCTCCCTCCTTCCCTCCTTCCTCCCATGTGCTCACTCACTCGCTCGCCCCTCCTGCTCCTTGTGCCGGCGAGGAGGCGGGGGCAGAGCGGAACTGGGGGAGGGGCAGGGGCAGAACCGAGGGGAGCAGAACAAAAGGAGGGGGCGGCCGTGGATGGTGCTTGCGTTGCCCTTTTTTTTGAATTTTTTGGGGATTTTTTTTCCTGAATTTTTTTTAATTGGGGGGTCCGGATCTGCTGTCCCCCCAAAAGTGCTGCCCGAGGCCATGGCCTATGGTGGCCTTATGGGTAATCTGGGCCTGCCAATAGCCAGAGAATATAATGTTATGGCACACAAATCTGGACCAAATGCCCTTTATAGAGAAGTTGCTTCTCAGGATCTCATATGATTTGGAGAATTTGAGGATTTCTGCATGTGCTGCTTGCAGGCAACACACTTTCAAGACCGTCTAAATAGTGTGTAGGGCAGAAATAGACTATATGGACAATAGTAATGTTAGCTTGAAGTTGTTCAAAGAATGAAACAGATTCATCTCCCATTAAACTCTTGTTAGATATGAAACCGCATCATTTATAACCGAATCATACTCTGTCATGTATTAAAGTGACAATAAAAAGAGACAAGAACCTTTGTAAAATACCATAGTGCCACAATCCATTTGTAATGCTGCCATCATGTAGTAGAGTCACAAATGGTGACAATCCTCACAGAGTAACCAAGAAAGGAAGAAAATATTTCAGTGTTTAGTTAGCATCTAAATCTGAGCCAACTTGTTCTCATAGCTTTACCAGAAAAATGCTATAAATCCATTTAACATGCATGATAACTACTATTGATTTTATTCTATCTTTTCTTCTTCATTCAAACACTTGCCCCTTAAGGATGGGAACAATGGTCTCTTAAAAACAATTTTGAACACTTGCTTATCTTTTCTCTAAGATTTTGACTTTCTTGATTTTTAAAAAAATATGCAGTTCAACTTGAGTCTGGCAATCTGGCAAAAGTCAAGCGTTGTCCACTACCTAACTGTTTAGAATCATTCACTGAATATTTGGAACTTTTAGCTTCTATGAATGCCTGTGTGTGTGTGTGTGTGTGTGTGTTTAATGCAGATTAATGTGCAGGGGGATGGAATTCACTTATGTAGTTTACACATACAAAACTGTAACAAATTGGTAATAACATTCATACATGGTACCCCAGGAGAAAGCAACCTACTACAATGATAAACATTCTCCATTTGGACCACCAGTAATGCAGTATCAGATGGTATAAAATCCTGAAGGCCATGAGGAAATAATTCTGAAAGGAAATACCTGATGGAGGAAACCAGTTGAAAGTAGTGTAGTATGTATAGAGAATCTGAAATAGGACCTAGAGCTGGAGTGAGGATTGAATGAACAGGATTGCATACTGTTGTTGATAGGCCAAGTTAAATATGTCTTAATTTCACACAGTGTCTCAAAAACAATACCAGTTATCTAGTAAACTAAATAATTAGGTAAAATTAGTCATCCATTGAGTATGTGAAATTTATTTTCATTTTTCGTCAGTTTTTGTCTTATCTCAATCCATGATTGAAGTTTCATGCCCTTCTCTGACAACACTCTATCTAAGATTACAGGATGGTAATTTGTCAATAAATCTCAGTGGTCTGTCCACTATCTTGTTTTGTAATAAACAGAATCTGAAGTATAATTCTACAAAAATTGTTTATTCGTCTTGACCATAGGGATTTCCCCTGTACTGCTGAAATTCTAGGTAGCATGTTGACGAGTGGCTTATTTATTTTTTGTCTCTTCATAATTTCTAAAATGTATTTTATTTCAACTCCAGGACATATAATTAATTATGTATGATGCCAGAATTCCTGCCTAGGCACCCAACAGGAGCGACTAAGCTAACAGGATCTTTTGACTTATTTATTTTTCCAAATATACTTCAGTAAAAACAATGAGGGCTCTGAAAGATTAATATGACTAATGCCATATTAATATGACTAATGTCGTGTCAGTTGATTGGAGAAGTTACATATTGCTTGCTAATTTCTTTTCCTTTTGAAGATGCATATTCTTTTTTAATTCAAGCAATGCTCTCATTGGGGTTTTTTTCTGATCACAGATAGAAAAGTAAATATGTTTGCATCATTCTACAGTTGGGTTGCTATCAGTTTTACTCGGGTTCATTCATAAACCAGTTATGTCAACTTCATGAACTTGCATTTACTTCAGGAAAGAAATGTATATGAAGATTTGTATTGATTTTGATACAAACTATACTGTAGAATATTTGTTCATAAGCATTTTAGCATAAAGCATATATTTGGCTGGATGTTGTTCCAAATTTTGCAAATCAACATAGAGAGATGTGAAAACACAAAAGAAAATAGTACTTGATCTACTAATTAATTTAGAAGGTGCAGATAAGATTAGTTCATTTAAAAATGTAGGCTGAGATTCTAAATGAGCAGCTTAATTATGTAAGTATTTTAATTAGGTAGTTAAGTAGCATCTCCCAGCCCACTCATCTATCCAGTTCTGATGTACTAGGCAGCAACTGAAGCAAACAACAGGGATCTGTTCTTCTATCAATTGGAACACAGAATACTGATGTTTCCACCTCTACTCCTATGAGCGATTTCTGGTGCAATAATTAGAAGCAGGATCTCTGTCATAATTTCTCCTCACAGTGTACAAGATGAAGTGAAAATTTCAACCAGTTCTATCTTAATCAAAATACCAAATCCCCATTACTCACAGTGGCTGTTGCCCGATACAACAGAATTGGAGGACTTTTATTATTGCTATAAATTCATTATATTATTGAATATTTTAAAATTGTGAATACAAACCAGTTGCAAGGCGACTCTAGCTTATTCATTCATAATTGTGGTCATGACTGTTCCATACAAAAGTTTCCATAATGACAAGAATAGATGAGATTCTCTAAAGTGTGAGGTGCCACTTTATGTGGATGGCAAATTTCAAGCCTACCAGGAATTTCCATTGCTCTCAGGGATTGTTTTTTTAAAAAACCCTTTCATATTTGGATTTAACTACATTTACAAGCAGCGATACATCCCCATAAGTAAAAGTAATATATCCCCATAAGTTTGACACATTCTGTCAAGCATCTAGTGAGTTTATATGAAGTTCAGACACAGCTCCTGGATCTGTTCTCTAATTTTATTCTTGTTTCTAGGACATGGTTATCTAAGACACTGTTAACTATGCAAACCAAACTCATAAGAACATGGATGAGATTCTCTGAGATATATGAGTAGTAATCCAGTATAGTTAGCTTGTGACCAGGAACCATCCGTGTTTTCCAATAATGGCAGTACTGTACAAGGCACCTTTGTACTATTAAATGTCAGGGTCACAAAATCCGAGCTGCTATTGCTCTGATTAGCTTGCCCTGCCAGAATAGATAAGGTCCCAGGTGGCCGGCCTGGGAACAGATATTGGCTTGGGAATTGCTTCCAGCCCTGGGAAAGCAGAGTGGTGTAGTTTTCCCGCTCAAACACTAGGGGGGTGGGACTTGCATTCTGATTGACAGGAGCTGGTTGGGCGTTTTCTATATAAGGAATGTGGGATGTCTGCAATGCCATCGCAGACATCAAAAGTTATTGTACCTCTTAATAAACCTTTTTAGCAGACTCCGGTGACCCGTGTGCTGTATTCTTAGGCGTTTAAGGGCTGGCACTGACAATTAAATAAAAATAAACTTCAGATTTGCCTCTAGATTTGGCAAAAGCCATTTCAGTAAATTTAAGGAATGGACAAAACTGGCATCAAGTGCTCCAGGATGCTTAGACTGCTCGTTCTGTATATACGTGTGTTTGTGTATGAGTGATTGTCATCTTATTTTGCTCTGGGCTGATAGCACAGGCAGCTGTTGTACTTGGGAAGCTCTTGTTGACTGCTTGATGGCATACCCTCTAACATTTCACAAATGAAAGCTGGGACACATATGGCCAAACAACCTTGGAGTGTGATTGAGTTAACAAAAGTTATTAATGGGGCATCAGAGTTGCTACAGTTATCTGTACAATATATTATTAGGCTGGTGTGATGGGTGCAGGCCATACTGGGTGACACCACCAGAGAGGGTGACACCAAAATAATTGTCTATAAAATGCTTTTGTAATCTTCCAACCAAACTTGGTGCTTTCACGAAGTGCTAACTATCTCTGCTCTTTGATCTCTGTAATAACTGAAATAAGCTATGATGAACGAGGAAAGTTGGAGGACAACAGAGAAACTGAGTCATTTAAATCAGCTGCACAATAGAGATGACATCAGATTAATCAGGACGTTCTCTGCCAAATTAGAACAGTTGGAGTATATGTGATGACAGTTACTAATCCTTTGTTCCAAAAACTGTATTAAGAGTACCATCTGTTTGCTTTCAGTGGATAACAATTTGGTCCATTAGCAAGGTATCTAGAAGAGTTGGGGTGCTATCTGTCATTGTCTCTTGCAGTGGCAAAACACACACACACACACATACCTCAAGAAGAAAAGTCACTTCTGTAAGGAATAATAATATCTCAGTAATATCGCTTACACATGAAATGCAGAAGTTTAAAGGTTTAGCTTATAACATCTTTCACCAAATCAGACTGGAAGGAGATCTTTCAGAAGGCCTAAAGGTCTGGCTTAGTAGAAAGCAACCTTCCTATGTGTATTTAAGCCATTTTTATACACCCATCTAAATAACTTTCCTTTTATCTCCCATAGCTAAATTTTTGTGTCCAAAGGTGCTCAACTGGAAATATTCACCTCGTCAATGATATATACTTTTGATTACTCAATCTACTTCTGCCCTTTGGTGATAATTTCCCATTGGCCTCCTAAAGTATTAATAATGACTAGTAAATATCAGCTTTTCTGGCTAAGGGACATTTATAACATCATAGATTTATCACTGGCACAGATTAAACTCTCACAAAATGGTTTGAAAAAAGCATATTTTGAGAATAAATGTCAAGTTTCTTATTCACTTGAAAGGTACAAAGAATTTCTAATAAAAAAGTTCATGTGTGATTTCCACATGGTTAAGTTGTTTGACCTAGGCAGGTTTAACTCCATTGTCGTTTGGAGGGGGGGGGCAGCAAAATACTTTGCAGCATGTTACATGGGCCATTGTTGAACTTACTTTTTGAAAATAAAATACTTTTCTGCCTGAGGGAGAATTGCAAATGGCACCCATCACCCTGTGTTATGATGCACAAAGCCAGTCAAGGTAAGCTGGTATATGTGTCAGCATATTTCATAGGCACTTCTCCCCATCCGCATCAGGAAACATACAATATTGTCACACTACATGACATCTCACAAGCTACATTTTTAAAAGAAATGCTCAGAACAGTTCTTACATTTTCCAGTTTACAATATTCAAAATATACATAGCCTACAGTAATGTTGTGGAACCCATGTCTAGGAATAAAATGTTGGGTATCATAAAAATACCACAAAAATTCTGTGTAGTATCCAAAAAAAGTACAAATACCCTACTATAGCATGTTCCATGCTTGAAACAGTATATTCTGCACAGAAAATAATATCTCTATGCAGAGCTAACATTTTTTGTGCAGAAAATACTGTTTTTACTAATTGTATGCATAATGATTCTCAAACTGTGAACAATTCAGCTTTTGAAGACCTTGCAGTGGGGAATTTTTTTTACCCCTGGTTTCTTGAATAATGGTGGATCTATTTTATTCAAGTAACAGCGCGCATTAAGTGCTGGGGAACTGTTGACCACATTTGCATTTATGTTTTGGTTCTGACTTGGCCATAAGCAAATTGTTAGCCCCTATAGGAATACAATGCTGAACTAGATAGGAATTTAGTGTGATCCACAAGGATTCTTCTGTTGTTACAGTTGTGTTTTACAAAGTGCATTGGATGAATTTTAATATATTACCTTAAAATTTCCCAGTAGATGTTAGCAGGCTATATAAGATAGTGACAGGTGCAACCTGTCCTTATGTAATGGATCATTGCTCAGATCACACCAGATTCTACCACTATTAGAAATTGTCCCTAAATGGCAAAGCTTCTGGAAAAAAAGAAAGAAAGAAAGTGGCAACAATCCTGTTGGCTTGGAGTGTTTTAAGTGTTTATAAAAGGAATCTAAGATACTTCATTGGGAATCTGCATGAACATCAGAAGCCTGTCAAAGCTGACACATAAAAAGTAGAAACAAGTTTTAGAATATTTGGATGATCTGTTCCTCAGATATAATGGCACTGAGGATTCTTTTCTTTAAAAAATGTAAGTGAATTCTTTCCTTATGTTTAATGTCATATAAAGTGTGGTTTTGTAATCAGATAATCAAATAAAAGTTCAGCACTGAAGACAAACCTCTCAGATTGAGATCAGCAAACTTGTTTCCTTGTAATTTTTTAAACATTAGATCCTGTTCTTGAGTTTCTAGAGCAAATCTAATGAAAAAGCTGTTGTATGGTAAGGTAATGCTGATGTAAATCCCACTGATGTAATGGGTCGATTCTAACTGGGACTAACAATAGGATATACAGTATATCTATCTGTCACCTATCTGTCTGTCTGTCTATCTATCTATCTATCTATATATATATGATGCTATTGTCTTCAAAGCATAGGCTACAGTTAAACATTAAGAAAATTTCAGTAGTGGTCACAGTTGATTTACACAATTTTAAAGAAGGTAATGGATACTTCAGAATAGATTATTATTATTTGGATGCATATAGTAAAGGTAAAGGTTTTCCTCTGACATTAAGTCCAGTCATGTCTGACTCTGGGGGTTGGTGCTCATCTCCATTTCTAAGCCAAAGAGCCAACATTGTCCATAGACACCTTCAAGATCATGTGGTCAGCATGACTGCATGGAGCACTTTTACCTTCCTGCCAGAGCAGTACCTATCAATCTACTCACATTTGCAATTTTGCATGTTTTCGAACTGCTAGGTTGGCAGAAGCTGGGGCTAACAACAGGAGCTCATGCCGCTCCCCGGATTCGAACCTGTGACCTTTTGGTCATATGCTTTGGATAAATATGCTCCATCATTCATCAAAAGTACTTAGTTGATAGCCAAAAAAGACTAGAACTCATTGACATGACCAAAGTTCACATGGCTGAGATTGTTACTCTTACTTCCTCCCTCTTGTTCTTGGCTTAGTGGTAAAATTGTTAGTGATCATTGCTCATCACATGTACTCACGGTGGCTAGAGCACCAGAGCAATAGAGGAGAGGGTTGGGGGGAAAGTGCCACCCTCTTTCCCTGGGCCACCCAAACCCATGGAAAGCACATGAATAGCTGTGGCTGATTCAAATTTGAACTGTCCCAACTGTTCATACCATCACAAATATGGATAAGCTCCTAAGCTTTAGGATACTTTGGAGCACCCTGTGATTTTTTAAAATGTTGGTTAAGTGCTCTTGGTTGATGTTAGGGAGAATAGACCTCATGTATCATTTGGATGTCTGTTCACCCCACCCATTTCTTTTAGGTTGGGTAGATGGGCCCAAGATTTGGAACTGGATGGATAATAATGTAAAGATGTATCAGTAGATATCAAAGTTAGAGTGAAATATTTCCAATTGCTATGTATGGTTGTGAAAGCTGGACAATAAAGACAATTGGCAGGAAGAAAAGCAATGCATTTGAAATGTGGTTCTGGACAAGAGTTCTGTGGATAACATGGACTGACAAAAAGACAAATAAATGAGTCTCAGAGGAAATAAAGCTTGAAGTCTCTCACTTGGAAGCAAGACGACTGAACTGAGTACTTTGGACGTATCATGAGACAATATGACTCACTGATAAAATGGAAGGCAGTAGGAAAATAAATTGATAGCAGTATAGGTGGATTGATTCAATCAAGGAATCCACTCAGTTTGCAAGACTGGTTGATGACCAGGGCACTTGGAGGCCTCACATTTATAAGATTGCTAGACAAGTTGAATTGATATCAAATAATATAGTATAGGCAATAAAAATATTGCCCAGTTCATGGTGCCATATGATGAAGCTTATTATTTTAAAAATAGGACATTACTGAATGTCCAATGTATGTCTTGCTTTCTCCATTAGTTCCTGTTACATGTCTTGAGGCTAATCCAATTTCTTCTTGCAGAGTGGACCCATTGAATCAATTTGTTTTCTATTAAGTGTTGCTACAAATTCCCATTTATTTCGTAGAACTAAGAATTGGTTTTTAGTGTAAGTATTCCTTTTGCTCAAAATACATTTCTGTCAGCCTGTCACCTCTTTAAAAGTACATATTTGTTTCTCTCTCTCGGCATTACTTCGCGAACGAAGATTCAGGAAGGACTCATCCCACGCTTTTTACAAGCGCGTTGATGACTAAAGAGGCCAATCTGAGATAGGCAAGTTCGGTTGCAGAAAGCGCAGCAGAAAGTCTCCTTGGGTGCTGTTTTTCCAAGTTGCGGTTCTTTCTGCGTGGTCGTTTCTCGTCGTGACCCATTCGGCGTGTCTTCTCGAAAGAGGCCGCAGCATTGTGGATAGTGCTTCTCCATGCCTCCCGATGTGAGGCCAGGGTGGACCATTGTTGGTGATCAATCTGGCCAAGCCTGAGATGTTGTTTCAGGAGTCCTTATATCTCTTTTGGGGCGCCTCTCTTGCGCTGACCCGTGGCGAGTTCACCGTAGAGTAGTATCTTTGGGAGGCGGTGGTCCTCCATCCTAGAGACGTGTCCTGCCCAGCGCAGCTGTGTTCTCAATAGCATGGCCTCAATGCTGGTGATCCCTGCTTGCTCAAGGACAGCAACATTCGTCACATAGTCGGTCCAGTGTATATTTAGGATTGTGCGAAGACAGCGCTGATGAAAGCGCTCGAGGAGTCGTAGGTGTTGGCAATAGGTGACCCATGTTTCAGACCCATAGAGGAGAATGGACAGTATGATAGCTCTGTACACACTGATTTTGGTGCTTTGTCTCAGGTGCTTGTTGCTCCAGACTCTTTTGTGAAGCCTTCCGAATGCACTATATGCCTTTGATAATCTGTGATCTATCTCTTTGTCAATCTTGGCGTCTGAAGAGATGATGCTTCCCAGGTAGGTGAACTGCTGAACGGACTTAAGCATATATCTCTCACATATTTGTTTACTGCTTTCCTAATATGTGAAGTTTTATGTGTAGCTGATTTCCCAATTATTGTTTGGCACCACATGCTGGGATTTATAATAAATGTTTCCATTATTCTTGTACACACAATAGATTTTACCTAGTGCAATGTTGCAAGATTCCAACTTGTATTCAATATTGGAAAAAAGGGAGACTATTTCTTTTTAAAAACAAACAAACAGATTTCAGTGGTTTGGTTATACAGTAGAGTCTTGCTAATCCAGCCTTCACTCATCCAATATTCTATATTATCCAATGCAGTCTGCCTCCTGCCCGGATCCACAGATGTTTTGGTGCTAAATTCGTAAATACCGGAATTACCATATATTGAACCACTTTTTCTGTTGATTTGTTGTAAAAGATGATGCTTTAGTGCTTAATTTGTAAAATCATAATGTAATTTGACATTTAATAGGCTTTTCCTTAATCCCTCCTTATTATCCAACATTTTCACTTATCCAACATTCTGCTGGCCCATTTATGTCGGATAAGCAAGACTCTACTGTAGCTTGCTCATGTTGAGCCATGGATAAATTGATCCAGATTTTTGGGTTGATTATTTTAACTAAAATTTCTAAACTTACAAATGGAATAATTGTGTACTTCTTAGTGTTTTGTTATCTTCATGCAACTATGACCCTCATTTAGTGGCATATGTTGAGACAGAAGACTAATGTTCCACAAAAATAGCATATTATGATATACTTCATAAATGAAGGCAACGGTTGTATTACGATACTATCACATCCATCATATTTTGTGAATACGTTGTAAATGGGGAAACACAAATGTGCAGCCTAACATTAGCACGACATATGGCAGTGAATTAACCAAAAATTGCAATCATGGAATCATAGAATAATAGAGTTGAAAGAAACCACATGGACCATCTTAATCCAACCCCCTGCCCTGCAAGAAAAGCACAATCAATGTACCCCTGACAGATCAACTATTTTCAAGATCATTTGAACTGCCAAAGTAATAGAAGAGCCAAGTTCTATTTTCTTAGTGATAGACTCCCCATAGATCTGTAAGATTTTTTTGTGAAGGGTCAGATGTGTCCAGAAAAATATAATATAATATTTATTTATTTATTTATTTACTATTTTTATATGCTGCCATTCTCAACCCCAAAGGGGACTCAGAACGGCTTACAGAAAACAACAATACTGCCAGAGTGGCTTGCAATGTACATATGATGTTGTATTGTAAACATTTCTTGCATGTGATTGGTGTTTTTCTGACACACATATCAAAATCTGAATTAGGCAGGTTTGAGCCATAGCTCTAGAACAATTATTGCTATTGTTGCGTGGATCATATGATATGGAGCAATTGCAGACAAATATATGGTAGTCCTTCTAATCTCATCCTCCCATGGGAGGAAATTAAAAGTTCTCTTTGTTGATGATTTTGTTATTCTGTAATGAAAACAGCAATTGCAATCATATGCTTTCCTTTTATTTATTTATTTCCTCCACCTACCTCGTCATTTTTTAACTGAGGGATTAAATATTTTCTTGCTGCAACATAGAAGAAGAAACATTTTTGTTGTTTTGTAACTTCACTATGAATTTATCTGTTGGGTAGGTGTTGTTATTGTGTGTGCTTTCATTAAAATCTCTTTTTTATTGACTGGTGGACTGAAATTTTAAAAATTTAATACTCTGTCTTCTCACACAAGGCCCCTTTCTACACTGCATGAATTCTCAGAACTGAGGGTTATTGTTCTTTTTAATGCACTATTATCAGTTTCATTAAAGAAAACCCTGTTTTGTCTTGTTTCTTCTGGATCCTGTGAGAAAACCATTGCATTGATTTTGCAGGAAAGGCATAGTGAGCTTCATCATTTGATTCTTGACTACTCGTAATGTGTAAGCACTGAAGCTGCTCTTTTATATAGTGCTGAGTACTTGAAGTAGTGATTCCTGGATATGTTTGAGAAATCTCATGAGGAATCCAGATCGGTTTGGCACCAGGAATCCAAGTTTCATTAAATGATAGAGCAATTGCTTTTTGTCCCAATGTATCCTTCTCTCTCAAGTCTCAAGGGATTCTGATCTACAATTAAAGTTAATTAATTTGATTTTGTTTGTTTGTTTTATGCTAGAGTGCCCCTCTTCCCAAATGCCATCTTTGCGCACCTTCTTATGTCCCATGTCTTGACTCCTGGCAACCTTTTTCTGCTCACTTTTCCAATTAATATGATCGCTTCCAATCTATCATGTGCCAAGGGTGTTGTAGTTCACTTGGGTTATGAGAGGACAGAGACAGCATGATTTTTTTCATGCTCTCAGGAATTAGATGCTTCACTTGTCTCATTCCTCATACAGGAGACAGTTGGACTGGCAATTGAAACTTGCATCAGAGCTTGTAATGGAGCAAAAGGTTGACACTCTTACATCCTAGTTTCTGCTGCTTAAGACAATCCTCAACTCTACCTAATGGTAGGACCCAGTCAACCAGAGGGCAGTTGTCCAATTGCCTTATCAGAAATTGAGTTAGACCAAGTTGGCAGGTAAAGGTATATTCCAAAGGAATGTTTGGACATCTGCTACTGATATGTTTATCTACAATCCTTGACAAATCATTCTGCAGTGACTAGCTTTTTGTGTTGACATGCTCATACATTTCCCTCAGAAACATAAATGTTAAAACCTATAGTAGACTAGGTGGACATTTGTCCTTCTAGATTGCTATTGTCATCCTTTCTGACTGGCAACAGCTCTTCAAGGTCTCAGCACTGGTCTTTCCCATTATATTTATCTTTCCAAACAATAAGGACTGGAAGTGAACAAGGAGTTTTGTGAATGTAAAGCATGTGCATTGCTGCTAACTACCCCTTCACAAATATGTATCATCTCTTTCCCTGGATACATAAGCTTGTTTAAGGTTGTATCTTGAGACAACAGGGATTGTTTCTGGATTATTATCATTATGCATACACATATGGTTTATGGGATAGGTGAATTTATTTTGAAGAATTTCTGGAATAAAATGAACTTAGCTTTTTGTTAAGAATAGTGAAGCCCGTAAAAATAAAATTATTAAGCAGAGTGAAAAATCATGCTTAAAGCAAATTTCTGCATATTTTTCTTTTTTCCTTCAGAAAGCATAATGATGATGATTAGATAATAATATGAACTATGGAGTTGGAATGTATTGGCCTTCAAGAACAGATCGAATCTATAATTTTCACATGGAAAAGTGTATTTTTGCATCCCATTTACCTTGGACTTCAAATTTCAGTGAACCCATATTTGTCCTTTTAAAGATATTATATGCTTCCACCATAAAGCTGAAGCATTCCTACTCTAGGGTGGAGTTTGTGTCTCTTCCTTCAAAAGATGTTTGACAGCTTTTCCCAGGAGAAAGGCTTGGGCTTTTAAAATTTTTATTAGCCTGCAATATTCTGAATTTTTGAGGCAAGACTCCTGTCTTTGAGGTAGTGCATTTGATGGTATAAATTTTTTAAGCCACAGCAACTGCAAAGGATGAAAATTGTCAATTTGTTGCACATCATTTGTCAGGGAGAGGACAATGGGGCTTTTTTGAGCCAGATACAGAGGTGGAAGGCATGCTAGCAGCAACCTTTTCCAGGGCACGTAATAAGGATGCCTTGGTGATATTTTGCATATATGTCTTACATTGTATGTGTAAAACAGAACAACAGTTACAAAGTGAGGTTATAGTGAGTTCAAATAGAGCTACACTTACTAAAAACACTAACCGTAAACACAAATGCAAACTTTAATGGTTGTCAAACCAGTTCCTTCCCACACATTATAATTCCACCATTGTCAAACTACCTGGTACACAGAAGCAGGCAGATTTAAACTAATATAATATATGCATCCTACGCAGAAGAATTGTTTTAGTGAAACCCCCATTGGCTCCCATTATACAATGTACTATTACGTCTGGCAGGGTTTTGTGCTTGAAGGGGTGGCAGAGTGGAGCATGCCACCACTGCGGCAACATGGAAGGCTTCCCATATTGCCTTGGAGCAATGGGCAGAAGCCAGACGGTCAGTGCTACCCTCATGGCAATGCCTTGTGGGTAAGTCAGGTGATGCGGGGCATGACACAACAGGTTCTGTATGGATTCGCGTTAATATATGGCGATTTTGGTGGCCAGTGTGAAGAGGTCCCTAATATTAGTGGGTTCTCAGTGCTGTGTAATTAATATATATGTGATGTATTGGGACAATGAGGTCCTTTCTTCAGAAGTTGGAGTAGAAAGTTCATTTGCTCCTCCTTCACTTTGTTCTGCAACACCATGATGTTTTCCCAGTGACAGAGACCTCTCTTTTCTCAGTTGAATCTCTCATTATACTCTTTGGCTTTTTGCATAGATAGCCAGTTGATTATAGAATAATGACAGAATTAGAAATATGGTGATTAACCTCAACTACAACAGATTTATTAACTCAATGGAACCTATATAAATAGCTGGCTTATCAGATTATTGGTAATTAAGTGGGTCTATTATAATTGGCTTTAACTAAGAGATGTAGGTCAATGTTTCTAACTGGTTAATCAGCTTTCCAAGATATGACCTCAAGGTAAACCTATCATGGGAGTTCAGAACAGCCTTCTTCTGAAATTGAGCAATTGCAACTTCATCCAGTAGCTTTCCATATTTGAGTGGGGATTGAAAGCCTTCTCTCCAAAGCCACAGCTAATGCTCAAATCACTACACAATGCTGACTCTCATTAATCAACCTGTTTATGATATTTTAAATAATATGTTGAACATGTAAATAAAATGTTGTTTATTCATTCAGTCATTTCTGACTCTTCGTGGCCTCTTGGATCACCCCACGCCAGAGCTTCCTGTTGGCCGTCACCTCCCCCTTCAGAATCAAGCCAGTCACATCAAGGATGCCATACCATCCACTGCTTTGACTATGCAGATCTTTGTTGCCAGAGTGATGTCTCTATTCTTCACTAATTTATCGAGATTGGACATTGTTCTCCTCCCAAGAAGTAAGCGTCTTCTGATTTCCTGATTGCAGTCTGCATCTGCAGTAATATTTGCACCTAGAAATACAAAGTCTGTCACTGCCTCCACGTTTTCTCCTTCTATTTGCCAGTTCTCAATCAGTCCATTTGCCATAAACTTTGTTTTTTTATGTTTAACTCCAACCCAGCTTTTGCACTTTCTTCTTTCACCTTGATTAGAAGGCTCCTCAGCTCCTCCTCATTTTCAGCCATCAGAGTGGTATCTAAGGTTGTTACTGTTTCTTCCAGCAATTTTAATCCCAGCCCTGCATTCATCAAGCCCCACACAATGCATGATGTGTTCTGCATACAAGTTGAATAAATTGGGTGAGAGTATACAACCCTGCCATACGCCTTTCCCAATCTTGAACCAGTCTGTTGTTCCATGGTTATTCTTACTGTTGCTACTTGGTCATTATACAAATTCCTCAGAAGAGATACAAGGTGATTTGGTATACACATACCACCAAGAACTTGCCACAATTTATTATGATCCACACAGTCAAAGGCTTTAGAATAGTCAATAAAGCAGAAATAGATGTTTTTCTGAAACCCCCTGCCTTTCTCCATTATCCAGCGGATATTGGCAATTTGCTCTCTCGTTCCTCTGCCTTTTCTATACCCAGCTTGTACATCTGGCAACTCTCTCTCCATGTGTTGCTGGAGCCTTCCTTGCAGGATCTTGAGCATTAACTTACTAGCATCAGAAATAAGAGCCACTGTATGAAAATTTGAGCATTCTTTAGCATTTCCTTTTTTTGGTATGGGGATATAAGTTGATTTTTTTCCATTCTGATGGCCATTCTTGTATTTAGGTAAGACATAGATAACATTTAAATGAAATTTGAATTTTTCTCTGATGAAGTAATCCTGCCTTAAGTGGCTCCATTTGAATATTTTCTTAGCCTCTGTATGCCTTGGTGTGTTTATTCCTTTAGATTATACCGAAAGCAACCCATTATTACTGATCACAGACTATATCTGTTTTTGGGCTCACATTCTGGCCAGCAAACCCTTGATGATATATCACGGACAGCATGCATTACAGAGAAGTGTGCCACTTTGAAGATATACTGTAGTAGTTTATCATCATGGCCCCTTTCCTGTGATGATGTATTTCCTCATCAGAACACAGGTTGGTAAGCAGAAATGTGCTTCAAATAGACTTCGTTTAAGCCTGTTTTCCAAATATCAAACCTGTTGGGATCACAATGATGACAAGCTCCTGAGGTTTAAGGTGGCATTAAAATTTCAAGAGTAGCTAGTGAGAATCACAGGGCCAGTGAGGAAGCTGGAACATTATTTAAGTCTTCATGAGTTCTTTTATTTCAAAAGTCTTTTCTAAGGGCAGCATTCACAACCCAGTGAAGAACATGACTAATTTAGTGCAGCCTGCAATGATTTCGATGCATACTTTCAGGCTGTGCTTTGCTAGTCTCTCTATATGTCTACTTCTGGTACTCAACATACTTTAAAAAGAGAGAGTGCATACCTAGTGGTTATGGACAGATGAGGGTGTGGGAGTTTTCATAACTTGCAGGAACTTTTTAATTATTTTTGGCATGGCAAGACAGCATACTGTAGTCAACTCTGTGCAACCATAAAAACTGTACAGTACAATTAAAATTGAGTTGGGGTTTTTTTGTAAACAGATTTTCAAAATTGAAAAAGTAGAATGCTAAACCCTAAAGCTCTGCACCATAACTGTGGGAAATATCACTGTTATTTCCTCTCATTTGCATCATCCCCATCATGGCTGCTGCTCTCCTGTTGTCCCTCCTTCCCACTATTTTTGGCTCCAGGAAGTTTCAGAGCATTGCAACTGTGTTCTCTATCTTTCTTGACCTGTATTCCTACTCTAATTTTGGCTAACTAACTAAGGAAAGATGTCCTTGGTGGGTATGAAATGAATTGGCATGTATGAGAAGGAATTGAGGAATCATAGCAGGTCACCAAAGAAAAGGATCATGAACTAAAGAATTATTGCATGAGAGTTGGGGTATGCATTAGTAGCTGAGTGTAACAATGAGTGTAAATGTTGTCATTTTTTACATGATGTCATTTCAAAACAGTGGTATTTCAGTTTTCTCCTTAATATTTGGCTGTACTTTTAGTACATGGGGGAAAACCCAGTAGTCTTTGAAAAGTGCTTTATTCCACTTTTACTACTGGTGCTATCAGGACATTTCAAGGAACTTCTATGACAGAGCCTGCCAGATGTGTGTAAACCACTATGGAACACCCTATAGGTAATATACATGAAATGCAAAGAAAGATAGACACGAAATGCGTAAATGTATCATATAATGCTTTAAATCCAAATAGCATACACACTGGTGTCTGGAAAACGCCCAGGAATCCCCCAATTCTAACAATAGAACACTACACACATGAAATAATGTATAAATCAAGTTATAACTTGATTTATACATTATTTCATGTGTGTAGTGTTCTATTGTTAGATGCCATCACACGACGTAAGGCTACTTCCAGTGGGACTCCATAGAGGAAGCATCCTGACAGGATGCTAGGTTGCTTCCCAGAGAACACGGGAGGCTTCCCCTGTTCTCATCCAGAAGAACGGGAGAAGCCGGTGGCAATGATTCCCCCCATGGAAAAAGGTAATGGGCGCAGCAGGCAATGTGGGGCATGGGAAACATTTTTACCCACACTGTCCACCAGATTCACCATGCTGTGCGGCGAATCCCCCTGCTGTCACTTGGCTTGAAGACCTCAGTGTGATGAGGTTCTACACCAGTAGTGCTACTGCTCTGGGATTGGGATGTGTCTAGGGTGGTTTACCATGGTGTGGTAAAGTTCTCAGAGTCCAGAGAATTCAGGGAGTCAAGGCTAAATAAAACATTAATTGCTATAGAGGAAGCAGAAGGACCTGTGACCAAGGAAGCCAATTGACCCATCCAATGGTGCTTACAAATGGTTATAGTAGTGCTGAACTGTTTCATCATCAGGCATGTGGGCAGAGAAACCAAAACATAGAATGACATTCAGTCCATCAGCTCTTGAAGTGTAGGCCCTGGGGCAACAGCAAAATAGAAAGCAAATTACTTTATCAAACGACCTCATCACACCAAATTTAGTGTCCTCTATGCTCCCAGCCTGTTTTGGGGACTGAGTCTCATGCCAGCCATCACACTATGTCATTCAATTCTAGTGGAGGCCCCACTTCTGACTAGGGTGGAAGTGTCCTTGGAGGCTTCCTATGTTGTGCTGACTCCAATGGAGCTAGCACGGATCCTCCCCAGAAGGCAGACATTTCCCACATGTGATGGGGAAAGCATTGCCAAGAGGGAGCTATGTGTAGGGTGACAGATTTGCCCTACTGCTCCTCTCTTTCCTCTGTAAAGACAGGCAAAGTGTGATGCTTTTCCTGGACTTTGTGATAAGATTGAAGGACTACTACCTTTGATTTTTGGCCAGGGAGCCACTTCTACTGTGCTGAACAACTACATGACTTCTGGAAAAGAAGACTGCTCATGTCCCACATGCCACAAAAAAGGGGTACACTGTAGGGGGATCTGGATTTATTTTATTTTATTTGCATGGCCATACAGAAATAAAAATCTATACACTGCATGCTAAAACCTTTTGGTTACAGTAAGAGGTGATGTCTGGTTGTAGTTTATAAATTGTTCTATTTGCTGAAGATATGAAAGATTTTTAAAACAAGGCTTTCATACAAACTGAAAACTTAGCTTATCAGACTCAGTGTGATTATATTTCTGATAAGTGTTTATAGGATTGCAAGTTTACTACATATTTCAGCTCTCTAGTACTGTGAACCTGTGCACTGCAGGTAGCCAATTCCTGGGGGTAAAAGTTATCCATGCATATATTGAATTTTAGCAGAACTGCAGTAGGAATAAAAAATAACCCTTCAGGTTTTAAAACTGCTGATTTGTTGCTGAAGGGCTGAAACAGCAGCTGAAAATGCTGCAATTGTTTTTAGTCTTCTTTAAGAACGGGGTATGTGGGGAACACACACCTTTATCTTGTTTTTGAACAGACATTGCTCCTGGAACTATGATAATGCTTATAAACAAGCCTTGATGTGTTATTTTTAATGCAGATTTTCCACACTTGATATTGTGATAGTTGAATTTCAGGGGGTAGTGGCAATTTAGGTGGCAGGTGATGTTTGGGATAGCGGTAGGAAAAGATAAGTATTTATATACATATTTCCAACCTCTTATTACTATACATAGTGTATGTCTTATTTCACTGAATGTAGGATGGAAAGTTCATTCTATAATTTTCAAAAATGCTTTGATATTAATGTATGTGAAATAATATGAAATTTTATATCCTACAATAGCATACTAAAGATGTGGAACAGATAGCCCTACTGCTTGGCCAACAAAATGTCCACCTGAATCAGAAAATTGAAGCGAAAAAACAGGAATTTGGATGGACGCTGACAAGCTTCCCTTAAAATCCCTATAAAATTTTATTCATAGGGAGAAATTTTATCAACACTTCTGCTTTTGCAGATAGAAGGTCATGTTAGAAAACAAATACCTAATATGAAGGTGACTTTGGTAGGAAATAGAGGAATAGATTCTGAAGTGGATGAATATGTAAGCCTTCCCAAATTTGTATGTTTGGATGTCTGTATTTATGTTTACATACCAGAACATTCTATGAAATTTTGGTGGATAAAACCATAGCTTACCCAAATATATCCCATCAAAACTCCATCTGTGTTCACATTTGGGCATATTGAGTATTCATGCCAAGTTTGGTCCTGATCCAACATTGTTTCACAGTGCTCTCTGGATATAGGTGAACTACAACTCCAAAACTCAAGGTCAATGCCCACCAAACTCTTATAGTATTTTTTCTTGGTTATGGGAGTTCTGTGTGGGAGGTTTGTGTCTTTCTGCCATTCCTGCCCAGATATCTATGTTGTGTTCATCAAAACAGGCCCAGGTTTCATACTGAGTGTATAAATACATTAAAAAACATATTAACTATATGTATTACTGTGTTAGAGTGTCATTTTGTGTCATTTTGGTTGGTGGTGTGCCCCAGGATTTTTTAAATGTAAAAAATGTGCCGTGGCTCGAAAAAGGTTGAAAAAGACTGGTGTATAGGATGCAACATGATCTTTGTTGTACATGAGAATTCTCCGTAGTCTGGACTTATTTTATGCTAATTTGTACATAGTTGTATTGCATAGAAAACAACATTTACAGTTCCAGACTTATTCTATGCAGATTTCCATGTAGTTGTTTTGCATAGAAAATATTATTTTCTATTCAGAAAATAGGAAATAGGCCTTTGAGTTGTAATGTGCTATCCCCTAGGACTTGTGTTATCTCTTAGGAATTGTTTTATGCTTGTGGTTTTATTGCTATTGTAGGTTTGTTGTTTTATTGTGGTGCTTGATGTAAGCTGCCCCGAGCCGGCTGGGAGTGGCGGCCAATAAATCTAATAAATAAATAAATAAATATCTCAGAACATAAATATTATTTTGCGAACAGAAAGTGCTGTTTCATTTGCAAAAATCTTGCTGTAATTAGAGATACACTCTGCACAAAATTCACATGTGGGTTATTTCAGAAACCACCATTCATCCTCTGTTTAAAAACCTTCAGAAAAGAAGACTTTGTTACACTCTGAGACAGCATTTTCCACTGCCGAGCAGCTCTTATAGTTAGGAAGTTCTTCCTAATATTTAGGTGGCATCTTTTTTCCTACAATTTCAATCCATCCTTCCATGTCCTAGTCTTAGCTTGACCCTACTCAATGTGACATCTGTCAAATATTTCAACATGGCTATCATGTCACCTCTTAAATTGTTTCCCGGCCAAACATACCCAGCTCCCTAAACCATTCCTCATAGTGCTTGGTTCCCAAACATTTTGTTTGATCTTCTCTGGATGTGTTCCAGGTTGTCAATATTCTTCATGTATTGCCATACCCAGAATGGGATACTGTAGTCTAGGTGAGGTCTATCCAAAGCAGGGCTATTATTTCTCTCGATCTAGACCAGGCATGGGCAACCTTCAGTTCTCCAAGTGTTTTGGACCCTCAACTCCCACAATTCTTAACAGCCTACTGGCTGTTAGGAATTGTGGGGGTTGAAGTCCAAAGCACCTGGAGGGTCGAAGTCTGCCCATGCCTGCTCTAGACACTGTAAACCAATCGATGTAGCCTAAAATCACATTGGTGTTCAGAGGACAAGACTCATTAACTATAAAATACCTATGACTGCTAGAAATAAAAACTATTACAGACCTTCCCCACTTATTCAACAGGTTAGAAACCAGGACACTGTGAAAAACTGAGAATGGTTGAAAAGCAGAACCCAGTTTTTCATTTTAGCTTGCCAATGCAATATTGACTACTTAATGGCACTGAGTCAACTGAGACAGGATGTCAAGTTGACTTTGAGAGAAGGAGCAGTGCTGAGATTAGGGGGGAAAGCAGCACGTGGTCAAAAGAGCGGACTGGAGGTTGTTAGGTATATAGTCATAAATTATGTGTGTTGAAAAAACAAATTGTCAAATGCAAGACGTCAAAAGATGTGGGAGTTGTTGTGACAGGAGCTACCATGATGAGAGCCTTCTAACTTTGCCACTATTTCACTCATCTATTATATAAATGGGTTCACGTCATGTGATGTATACCTCAAACAAAGAAACCATACAACGCAGACACACAATACTTGCCAACAGAAATAGGCCTCAAGCAAGGTACGTTTGTAGCAAAGAAACTTCCCCCCCCAAAAAAAACCTAAAAGGCCCCCAAAACAACAAGTAAAAATAAAACTACATTTACCAGCATCCTCCGGGACAGCCAAAGACTCACCCAGCCTCTACATTCTGAACAACATGATTGGCTGCCAATAAGGGCGGATTTGCATAACTGCTGCACTGGCCAGCCAACATGAAAATTCCGATCCATAATAAACTGCCAATCCCCAACACAAACACCCAAATCACTTCCAACTGAGAAATCACAGACCACGCCCAAAATTGACAGTAAGGCTTCATTAACTTGATTTCCCTAACTAGCCCTCACTTACTGGGAAGCTGTTTACGCTCTAAATTGACAGTAAGACTTCATTAACTTGATTTCCCTAGCTAGCCCTCACTTACTGGGAAGCAGTTTACGCTCTAAATTGACAGTAAGACTTCATTAACTTGATTTCCCTAACTAGCCCTCACTTACTGGGAAGCTGTTTACGCTCTAAATTGACAGTAAGACTTCATTAACTTGATTTCCCTAACTAGCCCTCACTTACCGGAAAGCTGTTTACGCTCTGAATTGACAGTAAGGCTTCATTAACTTGATTCTCCCGACTAGGCCTCAGCTCATGGGACATTGTGTATGGCCTGAATTTACAGTAACCTCACTCATGGGACACAGAGCCCCCTTGGCACCATGCATGATGGGACTTGAAGTACCAACATGGAAAATGGGATTTGTAGTACTTCAAAACCCATCATTCCCCACAGACCACTTTGGCCCAGAACCAATACCAATAAAGACACAACTTGGCACAGCATGCCCCCCATGACCCACACTCCATCCAACTGCAGTTTAGAGGAGGGCACACCGTGGATGATTGGACTTTCTCACATCTCCTAAAAAGGGCACAGCAACGCATGCCAGGTACAGCTAGTTGAATATATTTCTGGTTTCTTCCACCCTTTCAGATATACCCATTCACTATGACAAACCAGCAATGTAGCAAAGGGATTTGAAGTCTTTGTTATATAAATCCTCTCCTCCAAGTCAAACTAATAATTGAATGATTATGTACAAAATTTAAACATGTAAGTAATTTGTTCCTATCATGCTTGTCACCATAATCCATCAGATTATATCATTTGTCAAACAGAAGGCAGACCATTAGTATTCAACAACAATGTATGCAAAATAGTGGAGCCACAGTTTTTGTTTTTTTTTAAATCCCTGATATTGCAAAATTTAACAAATGAGAGATTAAAGAAAGTACAGTTCAGGAAATTGTAGACCTGCCCTCATGGGCCAGGTTTAGGTCAACTGTCTGTATTTTAATATTCAATTTGTTTTAAAGGCAGACTCTTAATTTATTAGCTTGGGAGAAAAGCCAATTTACAGCTAGGTGACTTTAATATCAAGGGGATTTACTCAATGAGAACATAACAACTCCTGGGACACAGTCTGGGTCAAAAAGGGACAACATATCTGATCATGAAATTATAATTCAATTTTACACTTAAATTACAAAATGACTCAGTGAGAAGATTTTTATTACTGTAGACCTCCAGCAAACGGTATTGTTGGCATTTTTTCAGATTTACAACTTGGCCAAAAGTTGTAACTTTTGGCCAAGTTGTAAATCTGAAAAAATGCCAGATTTACAACTGGGGTGCCATTTTCTGTAAAGAAATACATTTATTTATTTATTTATTTATATTAAGTCTTTCAGTTATAATGGAGACTTACCACCCCAACTTCCTTCAGCTTTCCAAATTTCTCAGGTTTTTGAACTATTGAAATGCAAATTAACTCAACTTCAGGTCACTTTATGATAGATACTGTCTTCAAATCCATTAGGATTACCTGCTTCTAGGAGTACATTAAGCATGGATTTGAATGTTCCGGGGTGCGGAGGGGCTAGTATGGTAGGAATGGCATTGTGAAAATAATACTGTACATATGGTCATATCTGACATTGTAGAAAGACTTGGAATTCATGTGGTTTCACTCCACAGCATTGTGCCCATCACACCTTTATTTACAAAATAAGGGCATCCATTTAAGGACCTTTTACAAAGCCTTTAAGAGTTTTTCTCATAGTACCTCCAGGACATATTCATGATTTATTATCCTAATTGTAGAAAAATGTAGATTCCAACTTGAGTTGTTCACCATTTTCCAATCATATTTTACCCATTGCAAAATATGATTAGCCTGAGGGTTACTCTAGGCTCTTCTTCCCTTTGATTATCAGTTTTCCCCCAAGCTGAAAATAGGAGATGTTTAGAATTGTATGTTTTAACAATTTTGTTACCACATGGTTTACTAATTGGCTGCTGAGCTCTTCAAAATGCACAGTTCACAACAAGTTCGCAATTTACAGAAATTGTTTTCTTAACTCTAGCTTTGGCATTGAGACCTGTGAGCAGCAAAATCTCTTAAGTAAATCTTTAAATTAAGAATATAGTCCCAGACAGCAAATATATTGTTATGACTAAGGCTACTGGGTCATAAACTGGAATTTGCCTGTTTAGATTAATTCCATACTGCACTATTGAAACAGCTCATATTTGAATATTCACATCCAGCATCTCCCTCCCTCCCTGCCTGCCTGCCTTTCTTTCCTCCCCCTCCCCATTTCTTCCTCCTTGCATAGGACCATGGGTCCCCTTGCATTATGTAGAACATTAAGGCTACCTTCAATGGTAAGAGAGCATTAGCTGACTTTTACTTTAAGCCCAAAAATCCTGAGATAGATATGTAGATTGGGCCCGGAAGTTGTGCAGTCAGTCCAATACTAAAAGAGAATAATTGTTCAGCAGGTCTTCCCTATTTCCTGGATATATGTTCTGGGATGGCCTTCTTTCCATGGTAGCTATTACAGATTATGTGTTTGTGGATTCAGGGGTGACACATCCATGGGGTGACTGAAGGTAGTGGGGATTATAATGCCACGGGTTTGTATATAAAATGCTGTCTGATTCATTGCATGAGTAATTGTTGGGAAGGGAGAGAGAATGGATTATTGTGATGGAAGCTCATTGGTCAAATGTTTGAGGAGATATGCATGAAGCAGTGGGTGAATGAGAACTGGTCTTCGGTTTGAGCAAAAAGTGAAATTTGAACTGGGATTTGAGAAGAGTACAGCTACAAAATGTGTTTGAGAAGGAGTGGAGTTATTGAGAGAAATGAGTTTCAGTGGTGTGATTGGTAAGTGTCTGATTTAAGTGAGATACAAAACAATCTGATGTTTGATATTTCACTTTTGAAAGTTTTGGTTTTTGTTCATACAATGGAATCTTGGTATCTGCTGGGATTTGGTTCCGGGACCCTGGATGAATACTGAAATCAATTCATGCTCAAGTTCTATTATATACATTGGCATGTAAATGCTGTCCCCATGAGCATTGATTTTACCTTGGTTGTTTTATTGTTGGGCTTGGCCTCATGTAAACTGCTCTGAGTTCCCGTTGGGGAGATTGTGGTGGGGTACAAATACAGTTTTTTTAATTATTCAGACAGTTTGCAAAATGCACAAGCTCCCACGTTTTTACCTGAGTTGTCCAAACAATGCCTCTGATAACAGCAAATTAATTCAATACAAAGTAGGAAAACCCTGCTTTGTGCCAAATTAATTTGATACCTGGAAAGACCCAGGACTTTCAGAAGATCTGGGTCATTTCAGCTGTGGACTCTGTGGATTGGGCCCAGGGATCACATTGCACAACTTCCAGTCCCAATGTACACATCTATCTCAGGATTTCTGGAGCCCAGAAACGCCAGGACAGCCACCTTCCCAAAACCCCTTAAAAGCATTAAAAAATAAAATTACTTAAGTAGAAATAATACGCCAGAAAAAGGGGGAAGAGAAAAATCACCGTTTGCTCCCTCTTCTCGTGGTGTGTCATTTTTATGCACCAGAGAGGGCCAGCAGCAGGGTAATGGTGGCAGGGTAAGTAATTTTTACTTTTTAAGACTTTTCTGGGGTTTTTTGTTGTTGTTGATATCTGGACAAGCCCCCCCCCCCCCACAAAAAAAGTGTGGAGTTGTTTTTTTTGCTGGTGTGGGAACTGGCATGTGTGTGTGTGTTCGTTCAAGCTGTTGGATGACTGAATCTGTGAGGCAGAATCTGTGGCTATGAAGATCTGAACTTGAATTCAGACAAGATGTCTGTGATGGGAGCATTGAAGGTGGAAGGATGGAGTCCTGTTGGGGCAGTATATAGTAGTATAAATCCTCATAGGAACATTGCTATCTCCACATTTGGTGTCACACAAGAAGGAAATTCTAGCATATGGGAAAGATGACCTTAAAGGAAGACTTTCACACTAGTATTTGCAAAAAGTAGTGGAAGGCTTTACATTGGATGTTCTAAGAGTATGCATTTCGTGGCCCCAGTGATGGGATAGAAGTATAGATCCCCACATTTGGTATAGGTAGCAGTCTAATATAAGTTGAAACCACCACAGTTGTTTGATGGAAATATTAAAAATACACAGTGTCAGATCTCAGACTTGCACTGGTTTATATCATTACTAAGATATCAAACAGTTATTCCCAATTTACAAATAATATTAAAACCTACACAGTTTTCAGCCAATTCCATGTAGCAAAGAGGAAAATGGCAAAATCATTTGTTGTTGCCTACAAGGATGAAACTTGCAAAACTAGTTTAGAGCCTTAATTCAAGGTGGTGCATTGGCCATGCAAACAAAACAAATTAAGAACAAACCAAGACATTTCTTTAAAAATGGCATAATAAGTCACACCACTACAATTACAATTCAGTGACAGTAATCTTAAATGTAGTTCTGCGGGTGCAAAGTGTTGAGGAGTCAGTTTAAATGGTGTCCATGAAATACAACATCTTTAAATTAAGTATAATTGGCAGTAAAAGTATTTAATTGTGCTGCAGTTCTGCAGTAATCACTCCAAAGGCTTGTAAATGAAGAATTAGTAGTAAGGTCACTTGGTGTTTTTGTACATGATTGATTCTGTCTCATTCAAAAAAGAAACTGAATAAGTGGCATGAGCATCCTTCCTAAATAGGAATCATGGTTTTGATGCGGTTTTTAATCTGAACATGTGGAATTGTAGGTCACTGATTATGAAAATAAGACAACGGTACAATTCTGAAATTTGTAGAATATGTATATGACTCAATATTATGGAATATTAGGGAATTCTAGGAGTTGTAATTTGGTGAGATACTAGCACTCTTAGACAGAGAAGTTAAAAGACCTTGTAAAACTACAACTCCCGTGATTCCATAGCATGGAACCATAGTAGTTAAAGTAATGTCAAGTGGCATTAATCCTGAAATGTAGATACACTCTCAATCTATCCATCTGGTATTCAGTCCTCTTTTCTTATTGCATTCTATATTTTCAAGAATTATCATTTTTACTAGTGATTCATGTGTTCTCATGAAATGTTCAACAGCTTCAGTTTAGTCATCTAAGCTCCTAGGGAGATTTCAAACCCGATTTGCTCTAACACTCCTTTTGTTTTTGTAGTAGTCCACTGCCTCTGCAGAACTCTTCTCCAGAACCACATTTCAAATGAGTTGTTTTTCTTCCTATCAGCTTTCTTAACTCTCCAGCTTTCACAACTAGACATGGAAGTGCAAAATTGATTGCAGTCTCCATTCCGATTAATAACTGAGCCAAAGTTTGGGGAATCATGAACTATTTTAATGTTTTATCATATAAAGTTATTTAAATCATCTGTGGTATTATATTTGTTTGGCTATAAACCCACCTTTGTCCTTTCTTCTTTGAGGCAATCTTAACATAGCTTTTTAAAAATGAAAAACCAGGAGAAAATGAAACTGAGATTTTCTTCTTCTCTGGCTGCTATTTTTAGCACCATCATGCAGAGTTCTCCTTTACCCACTAGTGTATATATTATTACTTATTCTATATCTAGATATCATGACCTTGCACATTTATTATCCATTTTTGACATTATTTGTGTCTTCTGGTGGAAGGAAGAAAATGATCCAACATGTATACCAAAAATCCTAGAGTCAATGACTGGTACCCTGTTAGGTATTTACATAATTGTAAACCAACATAGGATCACATCAGGGTGAATTTTGATATGACTTAATGCATTTATTCTCAGAATAGGCAGTAGATGCATAGCTACATCCCTGAAACTGTTGCACAAATGGTGCAAGCAGTATACAATACATGTTGTGCAATGGTCTCCTTTCAAAATGTATCTCAATTGTATGTATCCATGCAGAATGCATCCTAATGCACAATATGCCCTGATGTGTATCAGGATACATTGTGCATTAGGACATGATTTACATAGGGACTAATGCCTGATCAAGATCTAGTGTGTATCAGGAGCAGTGCTGTTCATCAGGACACATTGTGCAGTTTGAGCCCCAGTTGCATAGTGGGACATATTGCATCATATTTGTGCATCATCACAACACACTAGCATAACTACATATCAGGTCAGTGAATTTGTTCCATCATATAATGTTATGTATTGTTGCCATTCATTTGGAATCTCAGTCATAGATCTGTAGAATTTGAAAGGCTGTTATTTAGATGAAAGAAAAGCAATACACTATATGCCAAATTTTGCCATGACTCTTCCTGAGCTTTATTCTAGAGCAGTGGTGTTAAACATGTGGTCCTTCAGGCATTTTGGACTTCCAGAATTTCTTGCCGTTACACAAGCTGACTACGGCTTTTGGGAGTTGGAGGCCCAAACACCTGGAGGGCCACAAGTTTGACAACTCTCCTCTATAGCCTCTTGACCCATACTTTATGATCTTTACTCATTTCTGTTCTACCCCTCTTGGCCCTGAACTAATATAAATATATATAGCTAATGCATGTAATGGGATTTGAGCATCCATGGATTTTGATACCCTCAAGGAGTCCTGAAACCCAAGCCCAGTAAATATTGTGGGTCCACTACACAGATTGGGCATCTCTTATCCAAAAATCTTAAACTGGCTACGTGGATGGCTGAGCTAGTGGCACTTTTGCTTTCTGATGGTTGAATCCACCCAAAATTTGGTATATGCACAAAATTATTTGAAGTATTGTATAAACCTATCTTCAGCCTATGTGTATTAGGTATATATTAAACATAAATGAATTTCATGGTTAGACTTGGGTCCATCTCCAAGATACCTCATCATGTATGTATATGCAAATATAAATATTTCAAAATCTGGGGGGGAGAGAAATCAAAATTCAAAACTCTCCTAAACCCAAGCATTTTGAATAAGAGATGCCCACCCTGTATATGCAACTCTAAACTCTTCAATGCCGGAACATGGACAGATCATACCAAAGGTTGAGTTTAATATTATTTCTGCAGGTGTCTTCCCACATTGATGCTCTCTAGATCTTTTAAGCTTTGAATATTATAAATGAGTTCTTTTTCAGATTTAATGAGTGCCATGTTTTAAAATATACCATCTTTCAAATGTTGGCATTCATCTAGGTGGTGCATGTGAGACTGAATGTGCAACTGTTAGGCTCCATATGAATGTTAGGGTCTTCTGTGAATTGCTAGTTAGTTTAGAGACAAAGCAGAGTTGTTCTTAATAATAATACTAATACTAACAACAACAACAATAATAAACTTTATTTATACCCCACCACCATCTCCCCAATGGGGACTCAAGGTGGCTTACATAAGGCCAAGCCCAACAACGCATTATAATAAAATAAAATAGAATAGAATCAAAGCACAAAACAGCAGCATAATAAAATACATAAAACATAAGATTACAGTAAGTAATCACAGTGACAGTGAGCGGGCCACATGTACATGATAAAATACTAAAAAAAACTCAGGGTAAGATAGGAATGGAGCACATTATTAATGGGGGAGAAGCTCATTAAAAATACGGTCGTAAAAAGGCCTTCATACAGGAGCGGGGAAGTATATTAAAGGGACAAACATTGAGGGGGAGCAACAATGTATGGTTGTATGGTTACTCTTAATTCTTACCCCATTACTTACACTGTGAGAACGCTGAAATACGTCTGTGGGGACCTTAGGCACACGGCAAGCACATGCACATGGCAACTTGATCCAACGAGATTTATTCCAGGTATAACGCCTTTGATGCCAGAATTGGCATCACAGGAACAAACACAGCTTATATACAAAACACACCCCCATCACCTGTCCATCATCCCAAAGGCCCAACCCCCCTGACATGCAATGCTCAGCAGGGGTTGCATCATATCCCCTTTGACCCAGTTTCCCAATGTCCGGTGGATATTTCCTCATATCCTTCTTTAGTCCACGAGCCAGGGCTGTTCATGCTGGTGTGGTGTGACCTAAGGCCCATTTCCAGCTCTGTGCGTCTTCAAGGCCACACCTGGCAGAGATTATGTTGCTGGAAGGGTATGAGATAAGAGCCCTATCAGCTCTTTTCGACAGACACTTACAGAATGCTCCTCTCCCTCCCCCCTTGGGGAAAAAGAGGACTCAAACCGCTATTCTACTCTTATCATCTAAATTCTATCCCAGCACCCACCAAAGTCACAACCAGCTCTATAACTCACAAGGCGAAGGGAGCTCTCACCTCAGCCTTACTCCAGTTGAACACACACTGGGACAAAGCTACTTCATACACCAATCTTGAACTCCTACACACTCAGATAACCAGACATTCCTCTATCACAAATGCCTAGCTTGTTCAAGGCCAACTTCCACCCTTAGTCATCTCTAAGCACTCTTCACACGCTACCCTTCTACTACCATGCCTATCATTCTACAATTGCATGGTCCAAAACTCCAAACCTTCATCTGAACCCCCCTTGGGCTAAACTATATATTCCGCATTCACCATCAACCAGGACACACTCGGCTCCCACACTCAGCTTCCCAAACATGTGGGCCTTGTACACCTTAATCTTACAATGCACACTCATGCAGCCTTTCACTACCGGTCACAAGTCACTTTCTCACAAGCCAAAGTGAACATCGCTATCTTCTACCACAATCTAAGTCCCAAGACTCTATAACCTCTCAAATATGAATACCTACAACAAAGCCTAAACCAATCTCTTCTCTCCACTGCAATAGCAGGAGGTACACCCATAAAATTACACTTCGCTATATAACCAATCACTACTACAAAACCCATCAAACTCTCTGACTTAACTCACCTATCACCTCGTCGCACAGGAATAAGTCAACTGCGCATTCTTACAGGAAAACACCAAAATTACACCATCAAGAATCCAAGCCTCATAACTCCCAAAACCTTCCACTGCAAAAGCAGGAGGTACCAAATACAAAACTACAATTCCCTAAATAACCAAAACACATCTCAATTGACAACTCATTGCAAAGGAATAAATCAACTGCGAATCTTCCCAGGAAAACCTAAAATCACACAATCAAGACTCCAAGCCTCATAACTCCCAAAACCTTCCACTGCAAAAGCAGGAGGTACCAAGTACAAAACTACAATTCCCCAAGCAGCCAAAACACATCCGTGCCTATTCAACCCATAACTCAATCTAAATCTCCACACAATTCTGACCTCATCCACAAGCTGCACAGGACTAACTTAACTGTGTCAAGCTAACCATACCAGAGAAATCCAATACCCTTGCCACCTTGGCAAAAGGCACATACCAATCTTTCATGCAACAAAACACAGCTATCTAAGCTACCTAGCCATCACATACATCCACACGTCCATTTCAATTCCAACACGCCATCCTAGTACTCTATTCCTCTGAACAAACCACTACACCCCCCTCACTTGGGGAAAAGCGCCTAGGAAAACTACAACTCCCTCTACTGCGATGGCAGGAGGCACTAATCAAACTACAACTCTCCATACAGCCATCAACCGCTATATAATCTATCATACGCCACCACTATAACCACAAGGTACTAACAACACCATAACTTCTAAACTGACCCTAAAATCTATCCTCCCAACGCAGGCATATCCATCTGCGTATAACCAACACATACACATCTTAACTTATACTATATCCCAAATCACCTCTTCTCCTGGCAAATTCAACAGGAGATAATATCATTTCTAAACTGACTCTGTAGCCTATCTTATAATCAGAGCATTCCCACAATCTCTTAAATACTAGCTTCCCTCCATATCCAACAAGTCCTCAATCCATGTGACACATATCTCCCCTTAACCTCATCTGCACATGAAAACTATCATCCTTAACTACATAGAGGCAATTCTAACATGTCTAACAAGAAATGCAATTTATATAAGACAATATATCCCCAACTAACACATTTAAAGACAGGGTTATAACACAATGCAATATATGAAGTTCACAAACCCCCCATTACACTTTCACAAACATGGATTAAACAGCTACATATTTAACTCTGCAATTTACACAATCCATGGAATATCAGAAGCACACTTAGAAATACATTAGGCACATGACTCTATATTATATAAACAAAATAGTCTTGGACATACAAAATCCCAACGTCATACAATCCCAGTCCTTCACTGTTAATTCCTGCCTTAACTAAGCATGGGATACCTTTCAAGTCACATCTGACTCCCAGAGCACTTTCTTTCCCCACGAAAACATAATCAGGCAGAGCATATACATTTCAATCACCCTGCCACCTCCCAAAGTCAACTTAGCCAACCCCAAAATGCTGGAACACAGTTCAACTTTCGAAGGGCCCAGGTTCAGCATACTCTCAAGTCTGCCCCTCAACTCAGCAAGGGTTTGCTCCCATAGTTCAAGCACCAAAATCTTCTTCGGAGTAACGTTTCCAAACATCCCCTTATTCCAACCTCCCCCCGAGTGACCAAATAACCCTGATTCAGCATTCCTTCTCGAACTCAGGACCACACTGCACTGGAAATCTTTGTTCAAAATAGAATCAGCCATCATGGATCTCGCCAACTGCTCGTTCTCTTCGTCCACAGCTGACTCGCACTGGAAACCTCCGCTCCGCTGCACCAACGGCCAGGCCCTTCCTGCAGCTTTCTCCCCCGTAGCTCGCTCCAAACTGCTCTCCCCATTCTCTTCAGGGAGCCCACAAACTTGATGGGAATTCCCACTCACATCTTCCAGGCACAGGCACCACAAAGCGGCAGACCAGGCAAGTGTGATTGAGACGCTTCGAAGGAGGGGGTCTTCTGGCCCCTTTTCAGACTTCTCCGGCTGAGAAGCCTTCTCCACACTTTCTTCCACAGCAACATTTCTCACTGGCACAAGGGCCTCTTTCACTTCTCTCTTTGCAGCACACACTTCACCAACTCCTGACACCCATTCAATTCTCACCGGTAAGGCATCTTCCTCCAGCTCCGATTTGTCTTCACCATCAGCGATAGGGACTTCGAAACTACCAGTCAGTTGACTTTCCAACACCACAGGCAGCGTCCCCTCAACTTCGGCAACACAGCCATCACAAAGGAGCTTCTTCTCCGCAACAGCTTCTACTCCCCTTTCAAAGGACAGCAAAATCACTCCCCAAACTAACAAACTTCCCAAGGCCTCGGCAGCTAACACAGTTTCGCTTTCCCCTTTACTGCAGGCTGGTACATCAAAGGACAAACATTCCTCTGCCGCTTCTCTCTCAGGAAGCTCGGTTTCCAGGACAACCAACTGGGCCTCTTTCTCCAGGGCAAAGGTGTCTTCTCCTCTCACCAGCACACTCTCGGCCTCCGGAGCATCATCATAACGGCCTTCCTCCTCGGCTGGGAGACATACCATCATTCCCTGTATTCTTCGGACTCTCTCCTCCAATGCATCCGTTTTTCTCCGAAGTGTGCCCACATCTACCTTTCCATAATACAGGGCCTTCTTCAACTTTTGCAGCTCGCAAAAGCTTCTCTGCACCTCCTGATCCAACTCCTCCCTGTTCCAAACGGAGGATTGCACAGCACCTTCCTTGCTGCTGCCTGGTCCACCTTGAGCCAGCACTGGGTCCACCTGAACGAACGTGCCTCTCTCCCACGTTGTTTCTCTGGTCCCCAGGAAATCCACCTGAATGGGAGCACGAGCAGCCTGCACTCCCATTTCTCTGGATTTCACTCCACTGGAGCCCACCTGAGTAGAAAACATCCTCTGTCTTCTTACTTCTCTGAGCTCGTCCACCTGAATAGGAGCACCCTGTACTCCCATTTCTCTGGACTCTTGGGATCCCACCTGAGCGGAGGCACTCCAAACCGCTTCTCTGGGTCCCACTCCAGCCCCTTGATAGCCCACCTGAGCGGAGGCACTTCCAACCGCTTCTCTGGGCACTTCCTGGGCTCTTCCCTCGTCACTCTCCTTCCAGGAAGGCTGGGACAGGCCAACTTTCGTCCTCTCCTTCCCATACGGTCCGCAGGGCTTGTAGGCAGTCATCTCTGAAGCCTCTACCTCTCCCCATAGGGATGGGATGCTCCATCTTCCTGTCCGCCAATCCCAAACGGGGAATATAACCCCCGTCACGGCCCCGTCTTCATCCGCATCCCTCCAGAACTCCTCGGGACTCACCCATTCTACTTCTGTAAAGGGTTTTGACATTGCGGATGGCATCACAAGCCCTCAGTAGATCCTTCTACGATAGGCAGTAATGGAATTCTGGCATACTGTGAGAATGCTGAAATACGTCTGTGGGGACCTTAGGCACACGGCAAGCACACGCACACGGCAACTTGATCCAACGAGATTTATTCCAGGTATAACGCCTTTGATGCCAGAATTGGCATCACAGGAACAAACACAGCTTATATACAAAACACACCCCCATCACCTGTCCATCATCCCAAAGGCCCAACCCCCCTGACATGCAATGCTCAGCAGGGGTTGCATCATATCCCCTTTGACCCAGTTTCCCAATGTCCGGTGGATATTTCCTCATATCCTTCTTTAGTCCACGAGCCAGGGCTGTTCATGCTGGTGTGGTGTGACCTAAGGCCCATTTCCAGCTCTGTGCATCTTCAAGGCCACACCTGGCAGAGATTATGTTGCTGGAAGGGTATGAGATAAGAGCCCTATCAGCTCTTTTCGACAGACACTTACACCCCATTCTTACTCAGTAACATAGAAAACCTTGTGGTCTGATAGTGTATTGTCTGATCCAACCCTCTGTTAAACCCCCTGGTGTTTGAAAGCTACATTTTGCATTAAAGTGTTTAACGTCCTGATTTTTTTAAAAAAAACAAAAAAAACATGCAGTTAGTGAAGAGCAATCAAACATCTCAACAGCATGGTAGTTTGTATGTTGACTTTGCTTATTGCTTTATCCTTTTTTCCCCATACAGGTAAGTCTATTATATGAAGTCACTCATGTAGAATAAATAGGAAGCAAAAGTAGAATGCATCTGTACTGAGCCCTGTGGGTTGCACACAACACAAGAAAATCCAATTAGACCTGTAGGGAAGCTGTTTGTGTTCTTAATAGTCAAGGCAACACTGCAGATGAATAGTTTTGACAGCAACTTTACATTTGAGCAGGCTTTTTTTTAGTCTCAGTGGCCCTCTGCTTAAATCAGCCCATCCTGACAACATGGCAGACATACTGACCTGCCAAGTCTTCCATTAGCTTGGCAATAGTCTCTGTCTTCACATTGCAATCCATGAAGCACTGTTATGACATTCTTCTTCGTGAGAATTTGAAAGCTATGCTTTAGTTGGATACAGACTAAATGAATAAATGAATGAATGAATGAATGAAGATTGTGTGAATTACTTTGAGCCAAGTGAATATATGGGTGCACCTACAATGTAGAATTAATGCAACTTCACACCACTTTAAGTGCCATGGCTCAGTGTCATGAAGTCATGTAAGGTCTTCAGTCTTCTCTGCCAGAGAGTGCTAGTGTATCAGCACACTACATCTCCACAGATTTTTAAAAGAATTTGGCCAACATACTTTAAGTAGTGTTAAATGCATCAATCCTACAGTATAGATGATCCTATATTAATACTATGAATAATCCTTTTACTCCAAGAAACTGTACAATGACACCCTAACCAATAGTGAACCAACTAATTTTCCTTATTAAATAACCATTATGCCAAATGTTTGGGTTCATAGGACTTAGGCTGGATCTACACTGCCCTATATCCAAAGATCTGATCCCAAATTATCTGATTATTCCAGATTATATGACAGTGTAGACACATAGAATCTACTTCAAAGCAGATAATGTGGGTGTTGAGGTCTGGACTGAGGAGGGAGGCCCTTGGTGGTGGGGCCTTGTGCTCCTGACTTGGAGCCCACCACTCCTGTAGTGCCTCGGGGAGAAAATAACTTTTCTCTGGATGATGGGAATTGCCTCACAGACAGATCTGCTTTGAGTGAGAATATTTCCCAGGAAATGCTGCCAGAGGCTCTTCCTGACCCTGAGAAATAGGCTAGGGAGGTGGAGGAGGCTGAGTGGTTGTAGCCAAGAAAGGCAATTAAGGTTTTCCCAGAGTTTGAAAGATAAACAAAAAATTGCTAGGTGTTAGACTCATAGCATCTCCATGGGAATGGACTCAATTTTTTAAGTTAGCCCCCTAGTTGTTCCATTGAGAGCAACTTTGAATTTCCAAGAGAAAGTCACCTTTTTATGTGCTCTGGGATAGGAGCCTGTGGCCTTGTTTTCATGACATGTTTTCTTGCTTGGTATAATGAAATCATGTTTTGCATACAGTTCTTTGTCAATATTCTATGGATTTTTGGCTTTACTTTCAGTATAAGACTCTGATGTTTGTTGTATCAAGAATGTTATGACTGTAACCTATATTTTGAAATGTTTTTGAAGCCAATATTTGGGATGTGCTTTTGCTTTTGCCTTTTATGTATACAGTAGAGTCTTGCTTATCCAACATAATTGGGCTGGCAAAACATTGGATAAGTGAAAATTTTGGCTAATAAGGAGGGATATCAAATTATGTTATGATTTTACAAATTAAGCACCAAAACATCATGTTTTACAACAAATCAACAGAAAAAACAGTTCAATACACTGTAAGGTTATGTAGTAACTACTGCATTTATGAATTTAGCACCAAAACATTGCAATGTATTGAAACAGCTGTGGATCCGGGCGGGAGGCAGATTGTGTCGGATAATACAGAATGTTTTGCTATTTACTATTGAACCAGCACTTTTTTATATAGAAGCCTCTTTTCTTTAATAAACTTTAAATCAATTTATTGATTCCTGTTGACTGAGCTATATTTGGACTAACTAGCACTTCATTTTGGGTGAAAATGTGTCACATAGGTGAAAACACTTGAATATAGGCCATAGTTTATTAGTAAATTTTCAACCTCATTTTTTTAAAAAAAAAGGAAATTAAATACTACAGAATAGCACAGTTCTTCCTTCAACTACAGTACATCCAACATCTGTTTCCAAGTGTGACACAATTGACTTGAATTTATAGTACCCAAATGCATATATTATATTGAAACTCATTTAAAGTACCTGGGATGGGAGAAACCCCTCTAGATTCTTTTACTGTGCCTTGTGGGTAATAAAATGTTCTCAATACAAAAATATACATGGGTGAAAAGTTCATTCCTATGAAGTCAAAACTGGAGGCAGCTGTTTCAGTAATTTTAAAATGGATGAAGTAGACCACTACCTTGATGAATTCACTGCCTTTATGCCACTTCTGCATATTTGATACAGTAAACATGTGCAGTGTGAATTGGCTATGAAATAATAAGTGATTTATTTCATAATGAGTGCTCTCTTAAAGATATTAATCACATCAGAACAAACCACTCCAGGGCTTCAAAACAAAGTGTATCAGAGAAATATTTATGTAACAGCCAATGTCAGGAGATGCAATGGTTTCGAAGTAGAAAAAGGATTTATGCCTCTGATTTGTAACTATTTACTTTTTTTCTTTTTCTTTCCACCCACTTTGGCCTGACCCAAATATAGCACTTGGTTTCACACAGAGATATTCCATGAAGAGTGAGTCACAATCAGTTTTAATAATAGCAGACTCGTGACAGGCATTGTAACTATGTACAGGCTGCCAAAATTAACCATAAAAAATAAGAAAGGGAAGGAGATAATGTGAGTGTGGTGTCATAATTCCCTTTGAATTATATTATACATAATCTGGCAACCATAGCTGAGTTCAGAGGATTGAATCCCAAGATTAGATGGTCCCATGGGGCCATTTGTATGAGGCAACCAAGAGGAACAGAAGAAGCATTTGAAGCAGGGCTGAGGAAGCTGCAACCTTTCTGATATAACTTGGTAGCATTTACCATAAGCTCCAGCCAGCAAACCCAATAATGAAAGAGTTGAAATCCACCATCTGGTAAGGCTCCTTTCAATGTGGGATCTCGCTTTGTTCACTCTCACCATTTGTAGGTTAATGGAACCCAATGTAGATGCTTTATGGAGTGGAGATTACCAAAATGGGAAGTCCAGTATTGTATCAGAAATATCAAAATCCACTCAGTTATTAGTAAACATTCTGCCTATCTATTCCGAAACAGAAACCAATTCTATTCTCCCAATTTCTTTAGAAATCTTTATTCTAGTTTCTCATCCACTGCTGTCTAAACTGATGTAGTCTACATGCAATGAAAGGCAGAATCACTACATCACTATTGAAAGGACAGCATTCTACTGAAAAGGTACACTCATTTTTCAAGAAATCTATCCTACTGCAGTTCTTGTCCCATCAACTACCATTTATTAGAGGATATTTCTGATTTTGAGATGGGCTTCAAGACATATCTTTCTCTGTGACAATTTAGGTCTGAGGTGGGCACTTGCAATATAAAAGTCTGTAAGCAAACTGCCCAACTCCTTCATGTGACTTCAGCCCATTTTGTAAATTCTTCTCAGATTGAGTCCCCTTCTTCTTCTTTGGAGATCTGGTCAAATGAACCCCAAAAAGTTTCAGTGCAAATGATGTGAATGAAGAGAGTCCGTATATTAGAGTGGTTTGAGCATGGGATGGTGACTCTGAGGACCAGGGTTCAAATCCCTGATCATCCACGGAAACCCTTTAAATCAGTGTTTCCCAACCAGTGTGCTGTGGCACACTAGTGTAAATAGCATAAGAGGGGGAATTGGAGTGTAACAATACACACAACGAGCACTCTTAGTACTTCAGTATCAAAAATCAAGTGTTATATTATCATTTACACATAACATTTTACATATCATATATCATATACATGTAGAATATAAAGCACCCGGGACGGGCTCCTACCCTTCAGAGGGTTAATATGGGTAAGTTCAAAAGGAATGTATAGTCCGTGACAGAGTGGGTATTCAAGGAAAGGTGTGTGAAGGAGGTCCCGGGATATCAAACTGAGTCCAAATGCCTGTGGACGTCTTCCAAAGAGACGAAGATGAGAGCCGAATTGCAGAGAGGAGTCAAGGTGCTGGGCGGCTTAGATGTGTGAAGTCACAACAATATATGGGGCATTCCCGTTTTGCTAAGTCCATCCAAGTATCAGAGGCCAACAAGGCTATATATACATGATGGCACCAACTCTCGTTTCGACCCAATCACAGCCGGTCTTTCTCAAGGCCATGATTCAAATTGAAGCTCCTATTTTTTACAATGGTGTACACAGATGCGTTTTTTCTGTAAAGAAGACATAATAATATAACGTAGAATACAACTCAAAAGCAACTCCATAACAATTATAATACATTGCATATATATTATTTGCTAGTATTCAATATTCAGTACATTATAAAATGCCCATTTGTTAGCAATAACGGGCATTTTAACGGATCTAGACAAAATGCCTGTTATTGCTAACAAACGCTCCAAAAATATTGGCAACTGTGTGGCAACTGTGCACAATGTGATTTTGTGTATCAGGAGAAAGAAATATTTAGTCCGGGGACGGGACGTATGTTTACCTTTAAGGAATTCTTTTACTGTAAAACTGATTTGTGTGTTTATGGAATCTGTTGCCCATGTGGAAAGCTCTATTTGGGAAAAACTAAAAGACATTTGAATGTGAGAATCTCGGAACATCGTTCTAAAATTAGAATGAAATTTGAGGATTCTCCGTTGTATACGCATTTTAAAACCATGCGTCATGGACCTAACGACTTGAGTTTCTTTGGCATCCAAAGAGTCACTATTCCGCCACATAGTGATGTGGATACTTGCCTTTTAAGAACTGAAACCCGGTGGATTCGAATCTTAAAAACAGAAATTCCCAACGGGTTAAACGAAAAATTAAGCATTGCAGACCTATTGAGATAAATTACACCTGTTAACCCAGGGATTACTACAGTATATCTTCTGACCCTCTGGGCATATCCATTTGCTTCGGCCACTGGTCCGGTCATAGAAGTATGAATCTGCCTCTATGGCCTTGGTATGTATTTTATGATGTACTGAATATTGAATACTAGCAAATAATATATATGCATTGTATTATAATTGTTATGGAGTTGCTTTTGAGTTGTATTCTATGTTATATTATTATGTCTTCTTTACAGAAAAAACACATCTGTGTACACCACTGTAAAAAATAGGAGCTTTAATTTGAATCATGGCCTTGAGAAAGACCCGCTGTGATTGGGTCGAAATGAGAGTTGGTGCCATCATGTATATATAGCCTCGTCGGCCTCTGATACTTGGACGGACTTAGCAAAATGGGAATGCCCCATATATTGTTGTGACTTCACACATCTAAGCCGCCCAGCACCTTGACTCCTCTCTGCAATTCGGCTCTCATCTTCGTCTCTTTGGAAGACGTCCACAGGCGTTTGGACTCAGTTTGATATCCCGGAACCTCCTTTGCAAACCTTTCCTTGAAAACCCACTCTGTCACAGACTATACATTCATTTTGAACTTACCCATATTAACCCTCTGAAGGGTAGGAGCCCGTCCCGGGCGCTTTATATTCTACATGTATATGATATATGATATGTAAAATGTTATGTGTAAATGATAATATAACACTTGATTTTTGATACTGAAGTACTAAGAGTGCTCGTTGTGTGTATTGTGGCACACTAGTGTGCCGTGAGCTACCATCAGGTGTGCCATGGGAAATTGGAACCTCCAATACTCTTTCTTCCCCCTCCTGCCGAACACTTTTTCTTCTCCACTTGGGCTCCCTTCTTCCCAGCCTCGCTCTGCTCGCTTTGCCTCGCTTTGCTCTGGGGTGAGTTTGCGCAGTAGTGCCCGCACGGGTCACGTCTTCCTCCCTTCCCCCTCCCCTCCTGAACACGCTCACGCTGCCTCCTCGGATCAAAATGGCGGCAGAAGTGGCAGTGTAGAAGAAAAAGTAAGTGTTCGGCAGGAGGAGGAAGAAAGGGTGCAAAGGGGAAGCGGGAGGAAGAGGTCTCTGTCGAAAGCTGGCATGGTCAAACTTGGACCTTCCAGGTGTTTTGGACTCCAACTCTCACCATTCCTATCAGCCTCATGCCCTTTTTCTCTGCCCCCCCCCCTCAGCCACTTAAGCAGGAAAGGGCCTCAGGCTGTTAGGAATGGTGGGAGTTGAAGTCCAAAGCACCCAGAGGGCCGAAATTTTGCAATGCCAGTATTAGGGACCTTAAAGTGGTGAGCCTCCTTCCAACATTGTGATTCTGGATAGAAGACAAACAACAACATAACATAACATTGTTTGAGTCCACAGTGCTCTCTGGGTGTAGGTGAACTACAACTTCCAAACTCAAGGTCAATTCCCAAGCAAACCCTTTCAGTACTTTCTGTTGGTAATGAGAGTTCAATATGCCAAGTTTGGTTCAATTCCATTGTTGCAAGAGTTCAGGATGCTCTTTGATTGTGTGTTAACTATAAATCCCAGAAACTGTAACTCCCAAATGTCAAGGTCTATTTTCCCCAAACTCCATCTGTGTTCACATTTGGTCATATTGAGTATTCATGCCAAGTTTGGCCCTGATCCAACATTATTTGAGTCCACAGTGCTCTCTGGATATAGGTGAACCACAACTCCAAAACTCAAGGTCAGTGCCCACCAAACTCTTATAGTATTTTCTCTTGGTTATGGGAGTTCTGTGTGGGAAGTTTGTGTCTTTCTGCCAGTCCTACCAGGATATCTATGTTGTGTTCATCGAAACAGGCCCAGGTTTCACACTGAGTGTATAAATACATTTAAAAACATATTAACTATATGTATTACT
The DNA here is from genome assembly GCA_030556195.1 of Anolis apletophallus. Taxonomy (NCBI): domain Eukaryota; kingdom Metazoa; phylum Chordata; class Lepidosauria; order Squamata; family Anolidae; genus Anolis; species Anolis apletophallus. The sequence goes on along the minus strand of JARBWK010000010.1, from coordinate 21,981,624 downwards.
GTGTTAGAGTGTCGTTTTGTGTCATTTTGGTTGGTGGTGTGCCCCAGGATTTTGTAAATGTAAAAAGTGTGCCGCAGCTCAAAAAAGGTTGAAAAACACTGCTTTAAATAACTTTGGAGAAGCCACAATCTCTCTTCTGCAGAAGAAGGCAAAGGCAAATCAATTCTGAACAAATCAAGAAAATCCTGTTACAGATTTTTCTTTTCCTTAGGGTTACTATAATTTGAAAGGCATACAACAACAACAACAACAACCATACAGATAAAATAATAATAGTAATTTTAAAAGGGGGAGACTAGTACTGTGGTAATTATTCATTTTTATTTTTCATCTTTGCATTTTCATGTGTTTCATTTTGTTTTATTACTTTATTGTAAGCCTCCTTGAATGCTGTACACTTTAAATAATAAATAGGTGTCTACATACTTAAATATTCCTTTTTTTGAGGGTTCAAAGACTGTCTACTACGGATGCAAATCTTCTCTTATTTAATTCTCGCATGTAAGAACAAATAATTTCAAGTGGGTTTCCCCCCCTCCCTGTTGCATGAGGATTTTTTGAGCAGCTTTTGATGCCATTTTGTACTTGGGGATTTTTCCACAGATATTATTTGTACAACAAAAGCAAAACAAAAGTGTGCATTTCTGTGCACAAGACTTGGTGTTAACACAAACAAAAAGCATAGCATTTTTGTCCTGTGTATTAGCAAAAATGTTGCTTCTGGTTCAGAAAAATTGGTTGTAGTACCAAAAATTACATTTCTGTGCAAATAAGAATCAGTGTTAAGTTTTGTTTTCAAAAGCAAACATGCCAAGCAAATTCCCACAGTGTAAAGAATCTTTTCCCAATGGTGTGGTTGTATGTTTGAGACATCCTTTTCTATCAATAATGAGATACTTGTGAGTATTCTTTATACTTCGATTTTCTATTATCACAAACAGGGAATTGTGAGGTCATAATAAGGTTGCACTAGCTATGTAAGATGTACATTACAACCTAGGGATTACAAGAATCTTAGTGTTACAATCAAAAGGCGAAGCCTCTAATGGAATCTGGAAACCCTTCTTTTTGTTTTTGTGTTGTGTACAAATACTATGGAATCCAAGAGAATAAATTCAGTCTTGGTCCCATTTCCATAGCTACAGGCATAACCTTAGGGTTCAGAGTGCAGCAGAGTTCATGTTTACAGGTGGTGAAGGGGAAACTGCTAGATTTCCAGCGTTCTCTTGGATGCAATCACATTTCTGTTCGTCTCACATGGGAACACAGTGTCACACAGCTTTCCACTGCAAATTGAACATGGAGTCTTATTGAAAGACCTAGTGCCTCGTCACACTAGAGCAGGCATGGGCAAACATTGGCCCTCCAGGTGGTTTGCACTTCAACTCAGGCCCCTTCCTGAGTCTGTTAGGAATTGTGGGAGTTGAAGTCCAAAACCCATGGAGGGCCAAAATTTGCCAATGTCTGCATTAGAGCAGGGATCCACTTTAAATCATGTTGCTATCTCCTGCAAAATCCCGGGATTTGTAATTTAGTAAGCCTCGGGACCTCTATGCCTGAGCAGTTTAAAGGCCCCTCCCCTAAACTCAAACTACAAAATCCTGCAGGAGACAGTAACTCTATTTAAAGTTGATACATGCTCTAGAGCAGGGGTGCTCACACTTTTTCAGCATGGGAGCTACTGATTAAAAAACCAAGTCCCAAAGATCACCTACCCAGAAATGTAAAACGTATAACTATTTTCTTATTTATTTATTTATTTATTTATATTTGTTATTCATTTTTATGTACCGCTCCTTCCAGCAGGCTCAGGGCAGTTTACATAAAATGAAGTTATAAAGCATCCACATTTCAATTTAATAACAACAATATAAAACAGAGCATAAAAATACATCCAACCACCCCATTTCTCCCACACTGCCATATTACCACACATATTATCAGCCAGAAAGTAAGAAGAGAGGCTGTTGAACTGCAAGGCCATTTAACACTCAGCAAGGTAAACAAAGGGGCATGCAAAAATACATCCAACCTCCCCATTTCTCCCACATTTCCATATTCCCCAACATATATTTCTCAAGGAACAAAGCAAGCAGAAGCTTTGGAGCTAAAAGGCCATTTTTAAATATTAAAAATAAAAAGGGGCATGCCACAGAACAATCAAGCACCCACCCCAAAGTAAAAAGACTGACCTTTGAGATGCGGTAAGGAAATGACCCCAAAGTGTCCTTCTTCTTCTCCTCCGTCGTTGCTCCTATTTCCACGCCGCCAGCATGCGTGCCACCTCCAAGAGCTCATGAGAAGTCCGAGAGGCGGAATGGGTGCTTCTGCACGGGGCCAGCCATGCATCGCGTCATCCAGGCCCACCCCCTTTGGTCTCCTACGACTCTGAGTGGCTGGAGAAGGACGGAGGGAGGAGGAGGAATCCAAAAGAGGGGGCCCATTCTGCCTCTTGGACTCTGGAGCTTTTGGAGGCAGTGCACGAGCAGGGAAAAGCAACGATGGAGGACTTCTTTACAGCGTGCAGGGGCGCGTGAAGAGGACCAACAGCAAAAAACCTGGTCAGGAGCCTGAAGATCACCAGGATGAGGCCCGAAGATCACCCTGGTGATCCCGATCACCATTCCGAGCACCCCTGCTCTAGAGTGATGAGGTCCTAGGGATTCTTCGAGATAATGGTTTGAATAATAAAGTCCCCAAAAGTGAAATCTATAAATGTGGAGGGCTACATCTAAGTGTAGTTGCTAAGAGTATGTGAGGTAGGAGTATGAGCTATCAGTCGTGCTTTAAAATCAATCCTGGAAGGAAGGAAAACAGAATATCACATAGGCACCAAAAACAGGGGGCACTATAGTAACCAAGATTCAGAGATATCTGGGGCAATATTGCCTGAAGCCACCAGAGAGCAGGAAAGAGACAAGGAAGCATTAGAGAGAATGATGGTTTCAGAGCTGGGTATGCTTAGCATGGAGAAGAAAAGAATAAGATTTAGCATAATTTTAGTATCTGAAGAACCTTTATTTGGAAGTTGAACTTGTTTTATGTTGCTCCAAGAGATTGGACCTGAACTAGTAGAAACAAATTCCAAGAAAAGATACCCTGTGGCTGGATATACAATGCCCTATATCCCAGGATTGGACCCCAGATTATCTGATTATCTTGCAGTGTAGACTCCTATAATCCAGTTCAAATAAAATAATCTGGGATCTGATACTCGGATATAGAGCAGTGTAGATGCAGTCTGATCGGGGCAGTCTAAGGTAATTTTAAATGGTAAGTGAACAGTATTTTGGCGCCCCCCAAGCAATCACTCATACACACACACACACACACACATATGGATGGGGTGCATAGACCAATCAAATACATGGACTTCCTACTGGCTGTTTGGAATTGTGGGAGTTGAAGTCCAAAACACATGGAGGGCCAAAGTTGGCCTATGCCATACACACACACACACACACACACCATCCTTCCTTCCTTCCTTCTCACCCTTTTCCCTGCTCTATTCCTATTCTAAGAACATAAGAACATAAGAAGAGCCATGCTGAATCGGGCCTCAGCCCATCTAGTCCAGCATTCTGTGTCACACAGTGGCCCACTAGTTGTATACGGGGATCTCTAGCAGAAAGGAGGGCAAGACCCTCACCTGCTCCCGACCCCCCACAACCAGTACCCGGGGAAATCCTGCCTGCCTCCATCAACACAGAGGTGGCACTTGGATGTCCATTTCAGTAGCTACTGATTCTCTTGATATCCATGAATCTGTCTAATCCTGCCTTGAAGCTGTCCAGGCTGACAGCTGTCACAACCTCCTCTGGAAGTGAGTTCCATAACCCAATGACCCTCTGGGTGAAGAAATATTTCCCTTTATTAGTCCTAACTTTCCTACCTTGGAGCTTTAGGAGTGCCCCCTAGTCCTAGTGTTGTGTGACAGAGAAAATATTTTTTCTCTATTCACCTTTTCTATCCCATGCATGATTTTATACACTTCGATCAAGTCACCTCTTAAACGCTGTCTTTCAAGGCTGAAAAGACCAAGGCGTTGCAACCTGATTTCGTAAGGGAGCTGCTCCATCCCTTGGATCATTCTTGTTGCCCTTTTCTGTACCTTTTCCAGTTCCGTTATATCCTTCTTGAGGTGCGGTGACCAGAATTGTACACAGTACTCCAGATGTGGCCTCACCATAGATTTGTAGAGAGGCAATACAACATTTGACGACCTATTTTCGATTCCCTTCCTGAGCATGCCAAGCAAAGAATTTGCTTTTTTTACTGCTGCTGCGCACTGGGTTGACATCTTCATTGAGCTGTCCACCAAAACCCCAAGATCCCTTTCCTGGTTTGTCTCGAAAAGCTTTGACCCCATCAATTGGTAGGTGTAGTTGGGGTTCTTTGCCCCGATGTGCATGACTTTACACTTGTTTAGGTTAAAATGCATTTGCCACTTTGTTGCCCATTCACTCAATTTCGAGAGATCTTTCTGGAGCTCTTTACAATCAGTTTCATTTTTAACTACCCTGAACAATTTAGTGTCGTCTGCAAACTTTGCTACCTCAGAATTTACTCCTACATCCAGGTCATTAATGAATAAATTAAAAAGTAACGGACCCAAAACTGAACCTTGGGGTACGCCACTTCTCACCTCTTTCCACCCAGAGAAATGTCCGTTTATTACCACCCTTTGTTTCCTACAGTTTAGCCAGGTTCCAATCCAGGACAAGACCTGTCCTCTGATTCCATGGCTGAAGAGCTTATTTAGGAGCCTTTGGTGAGGGACTTTGTCAAAAGCCTTTTGAAAGTCAAGGTAAACAATATCGACTGGGTCCCCTTTATCTATGTGTTTATTTACACCCTCAAAGAATTCTAACAAGTTAGTAAGACATGATTTGCCTTTGCAGAAACCATGTTGATTTTCCTTCAGCAATGCCTGTTCTTCTATGTGCTTAGTAATTTTTTTTCTTTAATAATGGTTTCCATCACTTTGCCTGGAACTGAGGTTAGACTAACTGGCCTATAATTTCCTGGATCACCCCTGGATCCTTTCTTGAAGATCGGAGTTACATTTGCCTCCCTCTAGTCCTCGGGTACAGTGCCTGATCTTAGAGAAAGGTTATATATTTTGGCTAGAATTTCAGCAATTTCTCTTTGTGTGTGTGTGTGTGTGTATATATATATATATATTCCCCTTCCTTCCTTCTCATCCTTCCTTCCTCCTCACCCTTTTCCTTGCCCCCTTCCTAATCTCGTTCCCTTTCTTACCCTTTTCCCTCCTCTCTTCCTATTCTCTTTTTGTGTGTATGTATGTATATGTGTGTATCAGGTCTAGGCTAATTTCGGCCCTCCTTCCAGATGTTTTGGACTTCAACTTCCACAATTCCTAACAGCCAGAATTGTGGGAGTTGAAGTCCAGAACACCTGGAAGGAGGGCTGAAATTATGCTGGCCAAAGCTAGAGTTGAGTTCCATAAGGTATCACACTAAATTCCTTAATATTCTATACATTGGATATCATGATAATACATGGAACCTATCAAATTAATAGATGCTTTTGTGTGTGGTAATTACAAATATCAAAAAGCCAGATCACTCAACACTTAAAAAAATATTATTATTAGAGGTAATATATTCCCACCATCCATAAGACAAGTGTATGGGTTTATGCTGCCTAAACTAGAGTTGAGTTCCATAGGATATCACATTAATTCCTTAATATTCTATACATTGGATATCATGATAATACATGGAACCTATCAAATAGATGCTTTTGTGTGTGGTAATTACAAATATCAAAAAGCTAGATCACTCAACACTTAAAAAATAATTATTATTAGAGGTAATATATTCCCACCATCCATAAGAGGAGGGTTGAGTTACAGTGACGGTGTTATATGGGTTCCTAAGCATCCCACCATTGTTAAGGTAACACACAGGTGAGTAGACTTAGCAACTGTATCTTACCTTTTCCCGGGCCTCACTCCCGGCAGTGGCAGGGCAGCTGTCGTCCTTCTCTGGCCCTGCACCTAAGGCCAAGCTCGAGCTGAAAAGAGAGCCCGCTCAGCCCCGGGAAGGTGGAAGGTCCCAGCAGGGAGGAGGCACCCTGGATGGGAGTTTGCCCTGAGTAGGCAGCAGCAGGCCAGGTGGGGCAGGCCCTCCCCACGGCATTGGGGCCTCTGGCGGGCTGCATCCGGAGGCGCCTCCAGCCCTTGTGGCTGCCGAGTTGCGGCTCCGCCTTCGCGCCACACTAAATGCGCATGCGTAGACCCCATAAGGACAAGTTGCAAAAGGCACCCCCCAAGAAGCCGAACGGGCCTGTAGCAATGGCGCTGCATGTGCTGCACCTGGCGGCCGTGGTCAAATGCGCCCTTAGCCATGGCCAGATACGCCCCCAGATGTGTGGCGCCCTGAGACAGCCGCCTCCCTTGGCCTCCAATAAGATCCGCCTCTGAGTCTGACTAAACATTAGGAAGAATCCATGTAAAAAGGTGGGGGTTTATTGGTAGTGGAAAGTACCTGAAGCTTTTAAGCAAAAATTGGATGGCCACCTCTGGGTATGCTTTAGCTATGTTTTGCTGCACTGGCAAAATGGTGGATTCTACTCATCTGTGTGTAGCTGCCTAAGTACACTGTTCATTTTTTGTGGTTGTGTTGCTTTTCTTTCCGACTTCTATGTCATTTTGCATTATTGTGTGACTTCTTTGGCAGCTTAGGTGAACATTTGGTTGCTTTTCAGTTCTGCAGCTCTCATTGCTTGCAATCTTACTGGAAGACAAAGTAGCTCTTTCTTTTTAGGGGGTGGGTGTCATATGATATAATTGCAGGTTAGACGGTGTCATTTGCCATCTTGCTGATAGAAACAATGAAGGATTATGCTAGCAATCATCTCGGTTAATTATGTATAAATTGAAATGCTTGTTTTCTATTATTCATCATGCTCAATATTCTGATAATGTTCTTGCTAGCTGATTTTTCAATTCCAAAGAAACCTAGATTTTAAATCTAAAGAAGCTCAGGGGTTTTTTGTCTTTAAAATGTAACTATATAGATGAATAGCTATGCAGATGTCAGCTAAAATGGGCAACAAATTCTGGCAGAAAAAAAGCTGAGTTTTCATTCCAAAAGTTTATAGTTGTATTAGCACTATAATTCCATCTTAACTACTGTGGCTGTATTTTGTGAAATTCTGGGGTTTGTAGTTTGGTGAAACACCTGAATTGCCTCTTTGGGAATCCTAAATATCCATCCCTAAACTGCACACCCCAGGATATCATAGGCTGGAATTGTGACAGTTAAAGTATAATTATAGTACTATCATTGCATGGTGTGAAAGAAACCAAGGTCTGTCTCCTGTTATCATTTTACATTTATATTTCAGTTTTAAAAATTCCCCAAAATTCAGTAGATAAGTGAAATGTCATGAAATTTGATGGGCAAAGAGTGGTTAATGTGCTCTACTATTCTAGCAGGTTTCACTCCAAAAGCTTTAAAAATGAGGGAGACAGGGGCCCCTGAATTTTCCTTATTTATCATAATTTAATGTGAAGTAAGGAAAAGCCATATGCCTGCGCTAAACTACATTTCCCATAAAAACATAAGAACATAAGAAAAGCCATGCTGAATCGGACCTCAGCCCATCTAGTCCAGCATTCTGTATCACACAGTGGCCCACCAGTTGTACACGGGGATCTCGAGCAGAAGGGAGGGCAAAACCCTGACCTGCTCCCGACCCCCCACAACCAGTACCCAGGGAAATCCTGCCTACCTCAACCAACTCCGAGGTGGCACTTGAATGTCCTTTTCAGTAACTACCGATACACTTAGTATCCATGAATCTGTCTAATCCTGCCTTGAAGTTGTTCAGGCTGACAGCTGTCACAACCTCTTCTGGAAGTGAGTTCCATAACCCAATGACCCTCTGGGTGAAGAAATATTTCCCTTTATTATTTATTTATTTATTTATTTATTTATTTATTGGGGCTTCTTCGCCGCCGACTCCCGGGGGCTCGCGGCGGCTCACAGAGCCAATGGCACAGCGCCACAGGTTAAAAACATAAAAACAGTTAAAAACAATTAAACAACAAAATGCAATGTAACAATTGAGCAGCAGAAAATATCACAGCCCAGAGAGTATAGACGAGGCCTACTCGCCGAAGGCCTGCCTAAACAAATGAGTTTTGCAGGCCCGTCTAAATGGCAACAGATCTCTCAGGGCTCTGGCTTCGGCCGGGAGGGCGTTCCATAGTGTGGGAGCTATAACAGAGAACGCCCTCCGGCGGGTCGATGTTAGACGTGCCGACTTTGCAGATGGTACTACCAGCAGGTTGGCCTCTTCGGACCGAAGTGATCTCGCTGGGCAATATGGGGTGAGACGGTCCCTCAGATACGCTGGCCCCAGGCCGTGTGTGGCCTTGAAGGTAAGAACCAGCACTTTGAAGGCGACCCGGTGCTCAATAGGCAGCCAGTGCAGATCCTGCAAAATTGGTGTTATACGGCATCCTGCTGGTACCCCAGACAGGAGCCGGGCGGCAGTGTTCTGCACCAGCTTGAGCTTCCGGATCGACGACATAGGCAGGCCAACGTAGAGCGCGTTACAGTAATCTAGCCTTGAGATGACCGTGGCTTGGATCACCGTGGCTAGGTCGCTCCGGGAGAGGTACGGGGCCAGCCTCCTTGCCTGGCGGAGATGGAAAAAAGCAGCCTTGCTGGCCATGGAGACCTGGGCCTACATGGTCAGCTGGGAGTCCAACTGGACACCCAGGCTCTTCACCGACGGCGCTGGATGCAGCGCCGCACCGTCCAGGGTCGGAAGCCGGGCACCCACCTCGCCCGGGCCACCCAGCCACAAGATCTCCGTCTTCGCCGGATTCACCATCAACCTACTGGCTCGCAGCCATCCAGTAACGGCTTCGAGGCAATGTTGGAAATTATCGGGGACGGATTCCGGCCTGCCCTCCATCCTCAGAATGAGCTGGGTGTCATCGGCGTACTGATGGCAGACCAGCCCATAACTCCGCACCAGCTGTGCAAGCGGCTGCATGTAGATGTTAAATAATAGAGGGGAAAGAATGGCCCCCTGAGGGACTCCACACACTAATGGGGAGCCCTCGGAGACCTCCCCGCCCCTCCTCACACGCTGAGACCGCTGGCGGAGGAAGGAGGACAGCCATTTAAGGACAGTCCCCCTCACTCCGGCCATGGCCAGGCAGTGGATCAAAAGATTGTGGTCGACCGTGTCAAACGCTGCCGTGAGGTCCAATAACACGAGCAGCGCAGACCCGCCTTGGTCAAGCTGGCAGCGGAGTTGGTCTGTGATGGAGACCAGGACCGTCTCCGTCCCGTGCCCCGAACGGAAGCCGGACTGGAAGGGGTCTAGCCATGTTGTATCATCTAAGAAGGACTGCAGCTGCTCCATTACTGCCCTGTCAACTACCTTGCCCAGGTATGGAAGATTCGACACTGGGCGGTAGTTGGAGGGAACCGCAGGGTCCAATGATGGTTTCTTCAGTAATGGAGCCACCACCGCCTCTTTTAAGCACTCTGGAAAGACTCCTTGCTCAAGGGAGCTGTTTATGACATTCAACAGAGGCCCACGTAACCCTCCAGGCAAGATCTAACAAGCCAGGAGGGGCACGGGTCAAGGGAGCAGGTGGTGAGGCGGGCCGCAGCCACTATCTTATCAACAGCATCTGCGTCCAGTGGCCGAAACCGGTCGATGGTGGGCCCGGCGGAGGGCCACGGAGTCTCAAGCTCTCTCACTGTATCAATTGTGGCCGGAAGGTCCCGGCGGAGGCTCAGTATCTTGTCTGCAAAAAGGCTCTGGAAGACACCGGCGGTAAGGGCCTGATCGCTGTTTTTACCTTAAAGAGTTGAGCCGGGCGTGAGCTAGCAGACGCTATCAAGGCAGAGAAGTATACTTTTTGGCTGCCTTGACAGCTTGCTCATAAGTTTCTTTAAATAACTTATAAGCCGATATTGAGGCTCCGTCACGGAGTTTCCGCCACTCGCGCTCTAACCGTCTCCTCTCCCGCTTCATAACCCTGAGGTCCCTTGTATACCAAGGGGACCGATGATTGCGGGGTCGGAGAGGGCGCCTATTAGTCCTAATTTTCCTACCTTGGAGCTTCAGGGAGTGCCCTCTAGTCCTAGTGTTTTGTGACAAAGAAAATACTTTTTCTTTATTCACCTTTTCTATCCCATGCATGATTTTATACACTTCGATCAAGTCACCTCTTAAACGCCGTCTTTCAAGGCTGAAAAGACCAAGGCGTTGCAACCTGGTTTCATAAGGGAGCCGCTCCATCCCTTGGATCATTCTTGTTGCCCTTTTCTGTACCTTTTCCAGTTCCGTTATATCCTTCTTAAGGTGCGGAGACCAGAATTGTACACAGTACTCCAAATGTGGCCTTACCATCGATTTGTAGAGAGGTAATACAACATTTGCTGACCTATTTTCGATTCCCTTTCTGATCATGCCTAGCATAGAATTTGCTTTTTTCACTGCTGCTGCACACTGGGTAGACATCTTCATTGAGCTGTCCACCAAGACCCCATCTCTTTCCTGGTTTGTCTCGGAAAGCTTTGACCCCATCAATTTGTAGGTGTAGTTGGGGTTCTTTGCCCCGAGGTGCATGACTTTACACTTGTTTAGGTTAAAATGCATTTGCCACTTTGTTGCCCATTCACTCAATTTCGAGAGATCTTTCTGGAGCTCTTTACAATCAGTTTCATTTTTAACTACCCTGAACAATTTAGTGTCGTCTGCAAACTTTGCTACCCCAGAATTCACTCCTACATCCAGATCATTAATGAATAAATTAAAAAGTAACGGACCCAAAACTGAACCTTGGGGTAAGCCACTTCTCACCTCTTTCCACCCAGAGAAATGTCTGTTTATTACCACCCTTTGTTTCCTACAGTTTAGCCAGGTTCCAATCCAGGACAAGACCTGTCCTCTGATTCCATGGCTGAAGAGCTTATTTTGGAGCCTTTGGTGAGGGACTTTGTCAAAAGCCTTTTGAAAGTCAAGGTAAACAATATCAATTGGGCCCCCTTTATCTATGTGTTTATTTACACCCTCAAAGAATTCTAACAAGTTAGTAAGACATGATTTGCCTTTGCAGAAACCATGTTGATTTTCTTTCAGCAATGCCTGTTCTTCTATGTGCCTAGTAATATTTTCTTTAATAATGGTTTCCATCACTTTGCCTGGAACTGAGGTTAAACTGACTGGTCTATAATTTCCTGGATCACCTCTGGATCCTTTCTTGAAGATCGGTGTTACATTTGCCTCCCTCCAGTCCTCGGGTACAGTGTCTGATCTTAGAGAAAGGTTATATATCTTAGCTAGAAGTTCAGCAATTTCACACTTGAGTTCCTTAAGAACTCTGGGGTGGATGCCGTCTGGACCTGGTGATTTGTTGACATTTAGTTTAGTAAGGCATATGAGAACATCCTCCTTGTTTATCTCTATCTGTTTTAATGCATTGGGCTGCAGCAGCCAGCCGTGGGGTTTAGAGTAAGTTTAATTTTTTTTTTTTTTTTTTGAAAAAAGCTTTATTGATAAAAGGGAAAAACACAAACATAGAGACGAACATATACACAACACATTAAAAGCTTACATTAGGGTGGCCCTGCCAGTATCTGGCCACTGTTGACCCATATCCATGTTGCTAGGATATCCCGCCACCTCCCACCATGAAGAAATACTAGAGTATTAGGGATAGGCAGTGGAAAGAAAAGGTATGGAGGGGTGGGAACAGGGGGGGGGGGTAGGGGTATGGTTGGGGGAAAGGGGGAGGGGGTGAAGCAGAGTACAAATAAGAACATTATAGAACATACAGACTAACAAAGGGATTGACTCCATGTCTTCACCATTATTAAGAAGAACATAATTTCTTGCCCCAGACAGTTTATGAGAGAAACTTGCATGGTTTTTTTAGATTTACACAACTCATATTTTAAAGCCTTTCAGCAAAACTTTTTTCTTTTCTTTCATAAATTCTAAGAATGGGGTCCATGTATCATTAAAGCTTCGTGGTGACCCATATCGTAGTAGGCATGTTAATTTATCAATTTCTGCCAGTTCTACTACTTTACTGAGCCATTCATCTTCCTCGGGTACTTGGGGCAGTTTCCAGTATCTGGCAAAGCTGATCCTTGCCGCAGTTATCAAGAAAGTTATCAATTTCTCAGCTTCCTTACTCAGCTTACATCCTGTAACATTTAAAAGATATAATTCTGGTTGCTTCTCTATCTTACATTTCATAATTTCTAATATTGTTTTGTGAATCCCCTCCCAGTAATTTTTAGTCACTCTGCAGGTCCACCTGTCACAATCGCCGACTTAGAACTGCCCCTTTAACACACACACGGAGACGTAGTAAAGGCTAACTATGTTTATTTAATAAAACAAATCCAAAAAGGCAATTCTCTTAAAACGTTCATAGAATTGAGCAATCAGCACGAAGCTGCAGTTCAGTAAAGTAAGCAAAGTTCCAAAAGATAGATCCAAAGGCAAATAGGCTAAAAGGCTTGGCAAGGCTCCCGGATTCAATCCGGAACGAGGCAAGGGATCCGCACCAATGCGAATCGAAAACAAGGCAAGGTCTTGGTCCAAGGCGAGCCAAACTAGGCTCCAGGATTCACTCCGCTTCAACGCCCTTCAGATCAGACGTGGCCGGAGAACTGACGATCAGTTCCCACGGGGCCGTTCTTAATCCCTCGGCCTGGAACCCCGACGATCTAGGGCCCGGCGTCTCTACTTTCCGAACGGCGACGGTCTAGGGACAGATGCCAGCTCCTCCTGCCCTCCTCTATGTCCCTGCGCCTGTTGTGAGAACGGCCCCGTTCTTCCAGCCTAGTATCGCTATCTTCCTGAGAAGCAGCCTCCCCCGGAGTTTCCCAGCCGCTAGCCTCCATCTGCTGCCCGGCCAGCTCTTGGGAACCTCGGCCGTTTGGGAATTCATAACTATCTCCGCTATCTGCTTCGCTGCCTCCCATCTCCACCTGGTCCGCTCCTTCCCCGGGAGAATGCTCCCACTCGAGATCCCAGGCTAAGCTCTCTACAGGTGAACTGGGCAAAGGCACGGCTGACCAATCTTGCTCTGGGCCTTCCAACTCATCCTCTGAGTCCCTTCCAGCCTGTGCGGGCCCCACTGCCAACGGGACCCCCGGCGGATCACCCCCCCCCCAGTGGCACGAACGAGCCCATGGGTGCTACACCACCACATATGATAGTATGTGCCCCTTTCCTGTCTACATTTCCAGCAGGCATCTCCATTATTTTTGTATATCTTGGCCAGTTGGGCTGGAGTGAGGTGCCATCTATAAAACATTTTGTATATGTTTTCTTTTAGACTATAGGCATAGGTGTATTTCAATTTAATATTCCAAATCCTATCCCATTCCTCCGGTTTAATGTTATGTCCTATATTTTTAATCCACTTTTGCTTGTATTCTTCTATCGGTCTCTTATCCTCTTTCTCCTGTTCTAATAAAATTTTATAAATTGAACTTATAGGCTTTTTATGTGAGTATATCCATATCTTCTCTATCTTATTCGATTTCTCTTCCCACCCTATCTGTTTATCTTCGTTAAATCTTTTCTTAAGTTGGCCGTATTGGAACCTGTTTGGTTCCCATTGACTCAGCTCCTCCTTCCCTTTTAACTTAAAAATCAAATCTTCTCTCTTTAGTAAGTCCTTATATTTGGGCTCCGAGGTTTCTTCAAATTTTCGGATTTGAAATGCTTCCACCGGGGAAACCCAGAGTGGAAGCTTCTTATAGTTCTTCTTCTTAAATTTAGTCCAAACTTTAAATAAAGCGGATCTATATATATGATTATTAAAGCCCCTATCTTTTTCAATATAATTGTAAAACAAATAGGCATGCCAGCCCCCTTTTATATTCGAGCCCTCCAGCTTTAGTAGATGTTTATCCTTCAGCTCTACCCACTCTTTTAAACTATTAATGCAGTTTGCCTCGTAATATTTTCCTAGATCGAGGACTCCCAGTCCTCCCTTCTCAGTTCTTTCTTGAAGGCACTGCATTCGTAAGTTTAATTATTATAATATATAAAATCATGGCATCTGCAAAGAGAACTTAAGTAAATAATAGTATAAATCTGTGCTACGTTTTAGTTATGTGGCTGTTTGTCAATAAGGAAAGCATATTAATTGGAAGTCAGGAGTGTTTGGATAGTGCCTTTCTGCCTGGAAGAAGGGAGTAAGTCTAGATGTCCCTTGATGGTGTCTGTATTATGATTTCTGATCCTGGGTTATAAATGACAGTTCCTAATTGGTTCTGTCATAAAAACATGGCAAAATTTTATTATACAGCAAAACTTTGTCTTTGCAAAAGGGACATCGTCCTATATATAGCACATTTTGCTTTGTTGAGTCTCCACCAATTTAACACCTCAAAAGGTTTCTGGAGTAGGACAAAGGTTTTCAAAGTAAAGTCCACACAATGAAACAGGAAATAACAATTTCAAACCAGGAACATATTTTCTTTGTTATTAAAGGTGTTTTTATTCCTAAAAACGTTGAAAATTCACCAAAAATCTGTGGATAAGTCAAACATGAAATTTAGTGAGCGAACATTGACAAGTGTGTTCTACCATTGTGGCACCATAATAGCTTTAAACATGAGGGAGATAGGAGCCCCTGATGTTTCCCCACTGGCAGTAATGTCTTCCTTATTGAGCATGCACAACTGCCATTAATGAAGTACTTATGAAAATTAGTAAGTTTCATGAAGTTCCAAACTTTTAACCACCCAAAATTCAGAAAGACTATAGAAATGAAGCGCCAGCTTTTGGAAGGAGTTTAGAACCATTTTTTATGGATCACAGATGCGTAATAGATATGTTAGAATTGTTTTAAATAAATTCTTTTATGATTTTTATCAATAAACATTTGATTTATATAGCTATTTTATATACCTTAAAAGTATATATGAACTTACATGTATTTGGTGTTATTGAATACTTACCTCATACCTTTAATTGCATTATATGAATTGGTTCTTATTGCCTCTAGGCTTTGTTAATGAAATGCAATATCTTTGATGCTTGTTGTTGAAATATATCTAATGGATTATGTTCATTGCCTTTAGGCCACATACCGAATTTTTGAATATTGGTCTATTTACCTTTAATTGTATCATATGAATTGTTCCTACTGCCTTCAGGCTTTGCTATGCTACAGTACTTTGACTAAATATCCAACTGAATACTTCTTAGTGAATTATACCTTTTATAACATATCCATAGTTTACATTGTGTGATTCATTACTATCCTCTCACCAGCGTTTGTGTTTAGTGAGAGTTGCTAATCAGAGACAGTTGAATATATTGACAGAACTTGAAGATGAGCTGATTCCTCTGTTTTGATCAAATCCCTAGCCATTGAGTTTTGTTGGGGTTCAATCCTGAGCTTTGCACACCTTCATTGTTCCCACACCATGACAAGAGCCACTTTTCATTGAACTCATCTGGGCAATAGGAATGTAACTATTCGCTAAGTTTCTCCATTAAGCAATTTCAACTATTTTCTTCCCTTTTCTTCCAGTTTTGGACTTATTCTGTGCAAAATTAACAGAAAACTGGAGTTTCTGTATGGAAATATATTTCTGTATGGAAAGTATTTCAAGACTGAAACACAGAAAAGTGAATCCATGTAAAACAACTATGTGCAAATTATATTCGGAATGACTGCAAAAATTCTTGTCAGTCAATCAAGATTTTTCAACACTTGGAAAATGTGCTTTAAAAAATTTTTAAAAATATTTTGAATGTTCTTTTCATTTGAAATAAAGACCACCCCCGCACATCCTATTTTAGCTACAGTGTACTCTTTCCTTCTATTCCTTCTTGCATTTCTAAAGGGTATGTATGCACAATGCATTGGTACAGTCATGGTTCATCTTATAGACTTATAGTTGCTGAAACATGAAACATTAACTTTGCTATGGAACTTTTCACAATGCAGGGTTCATTACAGCAGCTTCTTTTCCTCGTATGCTGTTCCTATTCATTGCTCTGCATTTCAAAGTGTCCTGGCTCTGGTGATCATCAAGTATTATACATAGTAAACTGTGCAATATAGATGGCATTTTAACCAGGGCACCTCTGCAGCAATTAATTTTAGGCTTTTTTATTCCCATGGATTTGGCTCATTTGCATGAGAACAAAACTGAGAGGAATGTAAAAAAATCCATTTTTAAAAAGCTCCTGTTTACAGGAATGACACAACTCAAATATGTTTTTTTACTCCCTGTTTGGATAAGGTTGCAAAATGTTTTACACATTTCTGAAGAGTTTTATTGGACTCTGTACAAATTAAGGTGAATATTTTTATGCAAACAATTATTATTTTTGTCCTGGTAGAATTATGCACACTTGTTGCACCTCAGATCGTGGACAGCCCCCCTAGATCACACACACAGGCGGATGCAATGAATGTACTTTTATTTAGAATGAAGTATAAAGAATAGTCCAAGGAAGTAATAATAAAGCAATCAAAAATAGTCCAATAAAGTTCTGTAGCTGCAAGCCCAAGCGGCTTAAATCCCAAGGAAGGCAAATTTCCAAAGCAAAGCAAAGCAAACTGCTCCGGCAGTCAAATGTGGTGTCACAATGCTGGGTCCTGGCCCGGCCCCTTAAGCACACACACAGAGACAATGATCAATTAACTATTTATTGAGTAATAAAGAACAGGTGAAAAAGTAAATTGTCCAATTGAGAAATTGTCAATAGTCCAAAGTGAAAACAAGTGAAGTTCAAAAAGCAAAAAGCATGGAACCAAAAAAGCAAGGTAATCCGTGGAAACACAGTAAGCAAAGTCCATGAAAATACAAAGTCCTAGGCAAGGTACTTGGCAAGGCAGCCAGACTATGGCTTCAAGGAACACGGTCGCTTCACTCCCTTCAGATCAGAAGTGGCCGACCAACTGAGGAACTGTTCCCAGGGAACGTATACTTAATCCCCCCCTTTGGGAACCCATCGCCACTCTAGGCTTCGTTTCCATTCCTTACGATGGGACTCAATGCTTCTCCTACGATCAAAACACCCTTCAGGCCAATCCACAGCTGGCTCACTATCTTCCTGAGAAACTTCCTCCCCTTCTGTTTCCATCAACTCATCCCCCGCAGGTTCCCAAATGCGTTCCTGGGAACCGTGCCCTCCTGGTCTCTCATAACTATCAGAATCTGGGTCATCCTGACCTTCTCCGTCCGAATAAGCCTCAGGCCAGGTGTCATCCCACTGCAAACTATCTGTTGGAGATGCGGGCCCAGCAGCCCCATCATCTGCTTCACCTGTATCTACAGCAATCGGGTCCAAAGCAATTGGAACCCCCGGGACGGCCCCCTGCCCCCCGGCTGGAATGGAGGCTGGGTTGCTACACGTGGTACTAGAGACAAACCGCAGTGGCGGTCAACATGAACTTGAGTCTGAACCGCTCCGGCGGTCGGCTTGAGCTTGGAGATTTGAACGTGAGACTTGATCAAGACTTCAGGTCTGACTAGAATCCCCTGGGCACAAACTAATAAGGGAAATTAACTTCTGGGTTCCCAGCGTGCCCCCTTCCTCCAATCTCTCCTAGAAAATCTAATGCTGGCCCTCCTGTCAAATTCCAGCTCGTTGGCAAGCCCAGGTGCATTACTATCAGAGTGAGAAGCAGGAAACTCCCTTTCTCCGGAATGCTCATCTGGAAAGGGAGTAGAAACTCTCTCTTTGGAACCAAGGCCGCCGGGCCTCTCATAGTCTGATTCAGAATCAGCTTCCGTGGAATCCTCAGTAAACTCATCTGCAGTCCTATATCCCTCTAGCCATTCATCATCCCATTCCAAACTCTCGTTTGGAGACCCATACCCATCTGGCCATTCATCATCTCCAAGCTGACCCTGATCAGCTGGGACCTGACCCTGATCAGCTGGGACCCCCAGTGCCTGACTCTGACCACTGGGCTGACTAGGCTGGAACACCACAACACTATACAATTATAACACTCTGATACCACATTAATTGTCATAGCTGCATCCAATGGAACTTTTAATTTCCTGAAATACTTTTCCTTCTGTGAGAATGCTTTAGTGTTTGGTTCAGGGGAAGTGCAGTAAGTAATTCTATATTCAACAAAGTTATAATCTGGTTGAAGCTGAAACAGTTAAAGTGGACTCCATCTATACTGATTATTTAATGCAGTTGGATGCTGTGGTGGCTAGACAACAAACTTCCAGAAAAGTGCATGGAAGAAACCCTTTAATACTCAGTGGTTTGTGTAATCACCATCCGGGCCCAAATTGGTTCTAGGATTTCCAATGTAGTTATCTGCACAATGAAACCATTTTCTTCCATTGAAATTGCATTGAAACGCTCAGTGTAGATGGGGCCCTAGAATCAAACTGCTATATTAGTATAGTGTGGCTGCAATCTATGGTGGTTGCTATCTTATCGTTTTATTTAAAAATCAGAAACAAAACTGTTCTCATGTTTTCACTCCAATTTAGGTGGTAAAAAAACTTACAAGTATTGCTGTTTTTAATGGTATTATATTGTATTTTGATGAATAGCAACATGACATGCACATGAATAACCTCAGATCATGCTGTTGGAATTCGTATGTCCTTTAAAAAAAATATTCCAAAGGAGGTACTTTGTACCTTCTCGTGTAACGCCCAAATTCAGCAGATTGACAGTTGTTAGATGTTCACTATATAATGCATTCTGTGGTTGTTTTATACAGTTTGAAATGTTTTTATGAATTTTGTTGTTTTAGACCATATTGAACTTCGGGCTTGTCCCCATGTACGCTGCCCTGAGTCTCTTTGGGGAGATGGAAGCGGGGTACAAGAATAATATTATTGTTGTTATTGTTGTTAATTATTATTAATTGTTATTATTATGCCACCTTACCAGCAGCTTCTAAGTACACATTTATGGGCCATGGAACACTGGAAGGGATGCATACAGACAATACTGCTGTCAGAAGCTGCCTGGCCACCTTTTTAGTCTTCCCTACTTATTTTCCAACTGGGTGTCTCACTGCCCACCAGCCAAAAAAAGGTGCTCAGAAGATTGCAGAAAAGGTGTGGATGTTGCACATAAATATTGGATAACACCTTTAAAATTAGAGTTATATAGTTTTGAATCACATAACTCTTAATGAATAAAATTACCACTGAGATCTACTAATTATATGAGCTGCACATTCTGTGGTTCAAACTTCCTAATATTATGATATAATTTATAAGGGAATCAGAATTGTGTCTTGGAGCAGGGGAGAGGAGGAAGAAATCCAAGTAGGAAGGGAACCAACAAATTGAGATCCTCACTAAATTGCTCGCTAGTACTCCAGAGGCCCACTTTGAGTTAATCAGTAATTTTTCACAGACGACATCTAATCTATGAGTATAAATTACTTCGCACACTTATTATGCCTTAATTGAAGTGCACCAATGTGAAATTTTCATACATGTATCAGGAATCATTCTAAGTTCAATTAACTGGAAAGGAATTGAACACTCACCCTGCTTTTTTTCATTTCCTCTCTATTCCTCCCTGAATGGGGGAGTATTGTTTGACATCTTGTATTTATTTAAGTGATCTCAGAAAATTTGAGAGAGGGATGGATGGCTAGACAGAGTTGTCTGTTTCTAATCAAAGTCGTCTAAGGATAATGGTAGGCCTTGTATTATTAACAGTATTTCTGCATGTACTGTGCATTTTTAACTATAATTATATTTGTGTGGTTGATGGTTTTAAAAGAGGATTAAACTGATTCTTGGAGGATACCAATAGCTATCATTGGCTACATGTCATTATGACTTTCTGAATCCAGCATCCTATGAATACCAATTATTGTGAAACACAAAATGGAGTTATTGTGATCTGTTTATGGAGTTATTAGAGGCATTCTCTTTCAGAAACAAAATGGTGTGCTAAATAGACCTTTGGTCCAAACTAGCAAATTTCTTCTTGTGCCCTTACAGTAAATATGAGTAGGTTCAAAATGGTCATATTGATCTGCTTTACAGAGGATGGAGACCTGCTTGAAAGTCTGTTCATGAAATGTTTACATTAACAAGTAGAAACCTTAAAGATGCCCATCAACAGATAGCAGCTAGGTTGTAAACAGAACAGGCAACCCCATAAGTCACTTGCTCACATTCTTGCCACTAAACTGAGGTGTATCATATTTCTATGTAATTTATAGTAATTATTTACAAATGTTCATTGACACAAATATATTACCATATGCAAATAAGAATGAAGGAACATAAGAATTGATACAGTGTTCCCTCACTTATCACGGGAGTTCCATTCCAGGACCCCCCACAATAAGTGAAAATCCGTGCAGTAAGGACTGCCTCCTCCCTACTCCCTCCCTCTCTCACACTCACTCCGGCTGCTGCTGTTGCAAGTCTCTGGAGCAGATAGTCCTGGCAAAGGAGGCTCCTCGTTGCTGCTTGGGCCTATGCCTTCTCCTCTGTCTGCTGAATGGAGCCCATGGAGGGAAGAAGAGCTGCTCCAGAAAGGCAAGCTGCAGTGAGCGGCGGAGGTGGCATAGGCCCAGGCGGTAACAAGGGACCTCCTCTGCTGGGACTATCTGCTCCAGAGACTTCTGCAGCAGCAGTCGGAGGGAAGAAAAGCCACCCACAGAAGGTGGCCACTGTGGCTGCTGTTGCTGCTGCAGAAGTCTCCGGAGCAGATAGTCCTGGCGGAGGAGGCTCCTTGTTACCGCTTGGGCCTATGCCTCCTCCACATGCCAAAGGTTGCAGCCTGCCTTTCTGGAGCGGCTCTTCTTCTCTCCGGGGCTCCCTTCAGCAGGCAGCGGAGGCGGCATAGGCCCAAGCAGCAACGAGGGGCCTCCTTCGCTGGGAGGGAAGAAGAGCCACACAGAGGTAAGAGCCCCCCAGAGGAAAGAAGAACTGCTCCAGAAAGGCGGGCTGCAGCCTTCAGCGGGCGGCGGAGACAGCAAACGCCCATGCAGTGATGAGGTGCCTCCTCCTCTGGCAAGCCAGACTTGCGAGGTCTCCCAAATCTAGATCCAGGCCATGTGGGAATCCATCAAGTGTTCCCTCACTACTTCTACTTTATATTTTAAATTATTATTTTTTAAAAAAATGCAAAACAGCGAGTCCGCAAAAAGCGAACCGCGAAGTAGCGAGGGAACACTGTGTATAGCTACTAATCTTATTCCCATTCTTAATGAATTTATTCAAGTCCCTTTTTGAAGGGTGTCTTCAAATAGGTGGCCATAGCTACATCTTGGAGTAATTAATTCTACTGTTCAGCTATTTACATTGTGAAGTAGTATTGCAATATATTTGTCTCCTAGATCTGCTACCATTTCAGCTTCAGTAGATAACTACAGGTTCTA